>CABHPH010000362.1:0-17488 GCA_902168325.1 Peromyscus nudipes | reverse complement strand
TATGTGTGTATGTGTGTATGTGTGTATGTGTGTATGTGTGTATGTGTAGAAGAATGTCACAGCATCTGTGTGAAGATCAGAGGACACATTGTAGGAGTGGGTTCTCTTCTTCCATCATGTGGGTTCTGAGTACTCAACATAGGTGATCAAGCTTGGCAGTAAGGTCCTTCACTCACTAAGCCATCTTCAGACCTGTGTTCCTAGACCTTATTCAATATGTTCAATACAGGGGAGATGAATTTGCAAATCAGCAGGTTTTTTTTCACTATTCTGTAGAATCTAAGAAAAGAAAAGCAGAGACAGAAAATTTCCATGTCTTGAGTATCTGTGCCACACTCCATAGAATGAGGCTCATGCATGCCTACCTCTGAGTTACAATGACAGACTCCCTGTTAGCTGGGCCTTACAGAGATGGAGCATCTTCTTGAGAGTGTTGACCTTGCTGAACTTTACACAGAAGGAACTTGAAAAATATTTAATGCAAGAGAAAGAACATATGGATCATTATGAAAAGAAACAAGCCAAAGCATGCATATATGTGCATCCTCATGTCTGAGCACATACGTATATGTGTACATAGGCATGGAGGTCAGAGGTTGATCCTGAGCATTGTTCCTCAGGAGCTGGCCACTTAATTATTTTGTTTTGTTTTTTCTTTATTACAATTTTTTTTACTCATTTTATATACCAACCACAGATCCCCCTCTCTTCTGTCATCCTGCTCCCCCCAAGCCTTTCCACTCCCAATCCACCCCCTATTCCCTCTTCCAAAAAGGTAAGGTGGATGCCATGGGGAGTAAGCAAAGCCTGGCACATTTAGTTGACCTGCTGCTTTTCCTTACTGTTTTTTTCTAGTGCCGAGAATTTGTGTGTGCCTCATGTGCTTGGAGCTCTGGTTTTCTTCATACTCAGCAGCTCAGGTATGGTCAACTAGCAACCTTGTCCTGATCATATTGGTTCAATACACTGCTGCCTGTGTGACTCTCTGGGACTGGGTTCTGTGAGAGAGAAAGTATCATCTGTAAGGTCAAGTCCTGACCTGGGTTCTGACACACTTTCACAAGGACACTCATCCCTCTCCTTGTTCTCAGCCTATGAGGAAAAGACTCAGATACCAGACCTTTCCTGTGACCCTCTGTTAGCTTTGTCTTCTTTTCCTCATTTGCTCTGTCATCTCCCTGCATACCCTCCAGACAAACCCCTTTTTCTCTCCTACTCTACTTATCTTTACAATAACTTTTGAAAAAAATTCTATTTATTGAACGATGCATGCAGCTATTACATGTGTTAGAATTGGAGTGGAAAATTAAAAAGCAAAATGAAACAATACAAAACATCAAATTGGTAAAATGTGATAAATTCCCAAGAAAGCCACGTGGTGTTTGCAAGTATTCAGAGAACCTTGCAAAACTCCAGATGACCGGACACAATTAACAAATTTGAGACTTTCTACTGAGAGTAGATTTAGATGCCTGGGAGTGGAAGGTGCTAGAAACATCTTGAGGATGTTTGAACAGATCAGGTTTTTAGCTACTAAGAAAGAAAGGAGGAGAAGGCTTAGCCAGGAAGGGAGAGACTTGGCATAGAAAAGGAATGTTACCAATTTCACCCTTAATTTGGACCTTTGTGACCAGGCACAACTTTTACAGCCAATTCACTTGGTAATATCATCATGAAATATGCTTATTCTTATGCCATAACTTGTTGGAATATCTTATGCAAATAAAAATGTGGTTTTAGATGGAAGAACATCAATGCACTTAAGAACCAATGCGAGAAAACATGGGATAATACCCACAAATTCATTTTGTAAATACATGCTTAGAGTGAATTATAAGTAATTATAAAGTAATTATGCAAATTACCAAGTGACAGTGAGTTAATATAGCAGATATTTAAGGAGCAAATTATTGTTGTTCAGCTTTTTTGCAATACTAATGTTAATTACCAAAGGCTGTGCTACAGCTTGGCAAGAAAACTGAATACTAACAGAGGCCTGAGGATATCAGGGGCGAGAGAGCTTACCTGCAAACTGTGTTAAATATGCAGCATTTTCTTGACTTTTAATAGTTTTATCCATGCATATATTGTATTTTGATTACCTTTCAAACCTTCTTTCCAAATCCTTCTCCTACTTTCAGGTCTCTTAAACTATTTTGTTTTTATGTTTTTGTTTTTATTCATGTGTATGTGGTATGCAGAGGACCATGCTGGGAAGAAGACATTGGATCCCCTGGAGCTGGAGTTACAGTCCGTTGAGATCTAGCTCTCGTAGGAGCTTAGAACCAAACTCCAGTCTTCTCCCAAAGTAGCCAATGCTCTTAGCCCTTAGCCTGCTCTCCAGACTTTCTTTTCAGTGACTCACTGAGTTTGATTAGGGTTACTTACACAAGGACAGATGCAGAGGTCATTTCCTGGAGAACGAGCAATTTACCAGTTGTTAAACTTCTGAAGAAGAAAGACACATTGTCTCCAGCCATTAACTTCCAATTTTCTTGATGTATGAACCTTAAAAAACACCTCAGTCCAGTGTTCATAAACCAGCACTGGTAGCCAGTGATAACATGTCTTCTGACAGACATCTGTCAAGGCAATGTTCACTTGTGGAACAGAAGGGAGTTCTGTGTGAGTTTGGGAAATCAATGCAGTTCTTAATGTAACAATAATGGGAAGAAATCACAGGCACACCATAAGGCATATTGTTTCCCATAAACTATTCTGTTTGTGCAATATTTTATTTTTACTACCTGTCTTAATTAGGGCCTCTATTGCTGTGATAAACACCATGACCAAACAACTCATGGAGGAAACGGTTTACTTCAACTTTCAACTTACAAGTCCATCACAGGAAAGTCAAGTCTGAGAACTCAGGGCAAGAACCTGGAGTCATAAACTGACCCAGAGGTCGTGGATGAGTGCTGCTTACTGGCTTGTTCTTGATATTCAGCATGCTTTCTTATAGCATCCAGGAGTACCAACCCACAGGCAGCACTGCCCTCAGTGAGCTGAGTCCTCCCACATCAACCATCAATCAAAAAAAGAACACAGGACAACCTGGTGGTGGCACTTTTCAACTGAAGTTTCATTTTCCAAAATGACTGTAGCTTGTGTCAAGTTGACATAAAACCAGACAGCACATCACCCAAATCCCTATTCCCAGTCACAGTGTAGGCAAAAAGTAGCTTTATGTGCTCTGATTTGTGTGTTTGAATGTGCGTGTGCATAGATCATGTATGGAAAACGGAGGGAAGCCTTGAATGTTGTTCCTTAGGCAGCTACTGTCTCTTGTTTGGGGCAAGGTCCCTCACTGACTTGGAGCTTCACCAGGCTAGCTGACTCACAAGTATCCAGGTATCTGCTGGCACCTCCCACCTCACAGCACTGTGATTATATGTGCCTTCCAGCCATTGTGCATGGCTTTTTTCCATGAGTTCTGGGGATCCAAACTCAGCTCCTCATGCTTGAGAGGCAAATTCTTTACCAACTCAACCCCATATATCTTTGATAGTGATGGGCAGCTTACCCTGGGACTTCACTTCCAAGGTCAGGGCTCTTTAGGGTATAATCATACCGCTGAATAGTAGTTTTATATCACTGGAGAAATAAAAAAAGACCCAAACAAAATGCCTAAATGGCTGTGCAAGTGTCCAGGCTCAGGAGCTGCCCAGCAATAAATCAGTTTACTCTCAGATCACTGCATAGGGGATTCCTATGTTGGGCTTCTCTGCAGCAGAGGGCAGTAGTAGTGTCTAAAGCTAAGTGAGATTATTAGAAGACAGATGTCAGACTTTGATGACTGACTGGTCTACTTGTTCTGCAGGAAGGGAAGTCAGTGCCTCTTCAGTTAAAAGAAAGTTCTTTTATTTATTTGAGTGTGAGGACAGCTTTAGCTGTTGCTCCTCAGCTTCTACCTCCCTTATTTCTTTGTGATAGGGTCTCTAACTGTCTTGGAACTTGCTGATTGGGTCAGACTAGCTAGAAGTCAGCTTGAGGGATCTGCGTGTGCTTCCCTAGCTCTGAGATGACAGGCCTGTGCCACAAGGCTCAGCTGTTTACAGAAGTTCTAGAGATGGAGCTCAGATCCTCATGCTTGCAAAACAAGCATTTTATTTAGCTGCATCCCCAGTACAGAAAGATCCCTTCTGAAAGAGAACAGTAGGAGACACAGTATTCTGGTTCATCTTACATCTCACTAACAAAGATCCAAAGAGATACATTTGATTGGGAACTAGGATTGGGACACAGCATCTCAGAAGCCATATAGTCCCGAGGAAAGTGGCTCAGTCCTGAGAGATAAGAACCTTTGTAATGACCATAAATAGGTCAAATCTACCTTTAAAAAGTCATATTTATTTATAAAAATAAAAACATCTCTAACCCTTTATATGACCATCTTTATTATATTAATTAATTGTGGTGTGTGTGTGTGTGTGTGTGTGTGTGTGCATGATAAGGTATGTATAAGGGGGTCAGAGGATAACTTAAGGGAGTTGGTTCTCTCCTACCATGTGGGTTCTGCGGATTGAATTCAGTTCTTTAGATGCAGCAGTATGTCCCTTTACCCACTGAACCATCCCCCTGACCCTTATAGTATCTTCATTATTTATGTATATTTATACTTTGCTACCTCTTCCCTCCCTGACCTTTACTTTTGCACATATGCTATGAGAGGATATACTATTTCACTAACACATATGCACACACAGATACCCAAATCCCACCATAAAATACACAAGTGCTTTGATTGAGACAAAAGTTGCACTTACTCACAAGAAATGCAAGAATCAAGGGCCAGGGAGATTGCTGGGTGCATAAAGGCTCTTGTTGCCAAGCCTGAGGTTTGGAGTCCAATCCTTGGAACCCACACAGTGAAAGAGAAGTGACTTCTGGACCTCATCTTCTGACCTGAAATCGCACCGTAACTCCAGTAAGTGCACATGAAGGAGGCTATGAATATGGTGGTGGTGCCCAGAGCTTTTTCTGACTGAGTCTGGGTGTGTGGAGAGGGGTGGATCTGCAGTTGAATGGTACGAGATATACGCAGACAATAAGAGCAGTTATCCCTGCTTGTTGGAACCAGTGAATACTCAGGAGAAGGCATTCCAGTATGGTTTCTAGATCAGGAACCCCACACCACTAAAAACTTGTTAGAAAATCAAATTATTAAAGCTTTCCCCATAGCTACTGAGTCAGAAACTGTGAGAGCCAAACCTCGTGATACTAAGGCCTCTTGATCTACACAAACAGGGAAATGTGTGTGTGTGTGTGTGTGTGTGTGTGTGTGTGTGTGTGTATAAATTTGGGAAGTGTTGAAGGGACAAAGGCAGACACAGGCTGGTAAGAATTGAACTTTATAGTAGTCTTTCTCCATCAGTTGTGGGTGACATTCACCTCCATCCTTCTATCCCCTTGGAATGCAGAGGAGATAAGAATCTCAGCCTGGTGGATCTCAAGTTATTAAAGTGGTATGACTAATGACCTTCTATGTTGGCTATTGTATACATTAATATGACCGAATAGCTGACAAGAAGAACTTAGGGGAGGAAGGGTTTATTCCGATAGTTCAAGGGCACAGTCCATCATTGTGGGAAGGGCACGGCTGCAGGAGTGTGAGGCAATGGCCATGCTGCATTTACAGTCACGAAGCAGAGAGAGATGAGTGCTGGTGTCTATCTTGCTCTTTCCTTTTCCTGGCTCAGGGCATTGTACTGCCCATGTTCAGGGCAGGTCTTCCCACCTCACGTAAGCAAATCTGGAAACTCTCTCAGAGATATGCTCATCTCCTAGGCGATACTAGATGCTCCCAATTTGATCATCAATACTAACCATCACACTTTCCTTGTGAAATATTCAAAATGGTACCTAATTGGTTGTCTCCTTTCCACATTCCTAATGCAAACAAGTATTAAGTAACAGAAGAGAAACTTTGTGACATCCATACAGATGGACCTCAGTTCAAACACCACAGATTAGCATAATCTACCTTGCATGTGGAGGCCACAGAATTCTTGGGGGAAGGATGCCTTTTAAGTCTTCTCAGCCAAAGAAACCCAATAGCTTGCCCTCTATCCCTTCTGAAGCTGTTTAAATAGCTCATGGGGGTTAAGTGAGATTTTTCAAAGTACTATTTGAATAATATTAACTTGGAATATTTTGTCGGAGCCCCCAATGATTTAATTTTTAAAAAATGCTCCTTGATCATTAGCACAATTGGTGTCCTCATTAATAACCCAAGCTGCCAACCTCCATGTCCTGGTTACCTCTGTGTCTCACTGTTTGCAAGCTGGTCACAAGGAGCACTCTCAAATCATTGCATAATAATCAATTTGCTTTGCTTTGCTTCTGGATTCATTAAATTGTCTTCAAGGATGCCTATTAAGCATGCATTTCTCATCAGCTAAGTGGTTCAAAATAAGAGCCTTTGAACACTTCTAATTAGTTGGGTAAAGTTTAGAACAAAGTTATCAAAGACCCCAAAAGACAGGTGTTTGCAGTTTTAGGACACACAATGCTAGTAGCTTAATAATGTGAAATCATAAATGCAGTTTATTTTTTTTTACCCTTGAAGATCTCTTTGAAAAACCAAGATAAAAGGGAATTCATTATTTATAGGACTTGCCACATTTGTGGATAATAATTGTTATTTAGGTTAATTCACTTGAGTAAGAAACAAGTTACCTTGTGTGGAGAGTGATGGATAGATTTTGCAAGCCCTCCAGGCTTTGGGGGAGTCTCGAGCTCTCAGAAGTGTAACATCTAAGAAAGAGTGTTATAGTGTTTTAGGAGTGGGAAACTTTTTTCCTAGGAAGAAAGCTACTGTAGGACCTATCCTTACATAGCTATAGAAATGGGAGAGATTTTTGCAAGACTACCTGTGAAATTTGAGGGACACAATGAGAAAACCAGTAATATCTCTGAAGTATCCTCAGTCTTAATTGGCAACTTGATTAGATCTGGAGTTAGCTAAGAGACACACCTCTTGAGTCTTTGAGGGCATTTCCAGGAGGGATTAACTGAGGTCCAGGGATCTTTCCTTTGGGTATGGCACCTTTCAAAGGGGTCTAAAGAAGTCCCAGGAAGAGGCAGGCTGCTTGCTTGCCTGTCTTTTCTTCTTGCTGGTAAGTGCATCTATCCCTTTGGTGTTACTGCTGATGCCATGCTTCACAGTCATCAGAAACGAGCTTCTTTAGCTTTCTACTGTGTTTTGAAGACTATCACCCTTTAGAGCCACACTGAAACTGCTGAGTCGTCCAGCTTCATAGAGTTAGCAACTTCCAGCTTCTCAGGCTTTCCAGCATTCAGATGGCCATTGTTGGACTATCCAACCCCTATTAATTGTAATCCAGTCTAGTAAATTCCTTTAATAATATAGTCTATTGTTGTTCTTGAGACTCCTACCTAATGCACTCATCTCAGGAAAGCAGTTCTCAATCCTAGCTATAAACTGGAAATATTGATGAGGTTTGAATAAATATTCATGGCTGAGCCTCACCCAAGTCCATAAAAAATTTCTCCTGATGGTATACTCACAAAAACAGTACTTTTAAAAAAGCTGCTCAGATTATTCAAATGGCAGCCAAGGTTGAAGATTGTTATCTTAAAATCTATCAGTCATCAGTTTCTGTTTCCTGAAGTAGAACTATTGTGGTCCACTTGGAATACAGGAATGCTCTTTCCTTTTTACTGGTAAGATGCAAAATATTCCTAAGTGGTTAACTACTTCTCTGTAGCATGCTTTTCAGAACAACACCATTGAGACCATTCAAAATGTTTTAATTTCTTTTGGTTGATTTATTAAATCTTTAAAAAATTATCTAGTTGAACTTTACATTAGTATTAAAATGACTTTGCATTCAAACTAGTTCAATCAGTGTACAATGATCAAGTCTGTTATGTACTTGCAGCCAAGTCAATGCTTGTTTTAGCTCAGTGTTTCAGAAGGTTTCAGACGGTCATAGCAGGGAAAGCATGATAGACTAGCCTGGTTTCGGGTACTGAGAACAGGCAGCAAAGGCTGTTTCACATTTTGGTGGATAAGAAAGCAGAGAGAAGGCAGGTGGTTCTCTGAGTTTGAGGTTAGCCCTGTCTACACAGTCAGTTCCAGGACAGCAAGGTCTATGTAGAGAAACCCTGTCTCAAAAAAAAAAACCACCATAAATAAGAGCAAAAGCAAAAACAAAACAAAAACAAACAAAAGAGAAAGAAAAAGAAAGCAGAGAGAACAGGTCAGAACCAGGGATAGGTTCAACATTCAAAGCCCCAGCCTTAGTGAGCCTATTTCCCCCAGTCACCCATAGCCTTCAAAATAGTGTGAGAAGTTGGGGACCAGATAGTCAGAACACAATCCTTTGGGAGATATTTCGGCTTTAAACCATAACATTAAGCATACAGGTGAGTCTGCCGAGGACCCAGACTTCTGACCTAGAAATAGAAAACATGGATCAAGCACACCATGGAGAGTGAAGTCTAATAAAGCTATAAACTTCAGAACTAATGAATGTGCACATGTTATGAAGGAGGTTTATGAGAATGGCTTCTAACTGATAGGGACTGATAGTCCAACAGTGGCCATCAGCACACTGGAGAGTCGGAGAACACGGTAGCTACTCTGTCCACAAAGTTAGAAGTCCCTATTGTCCCGGTCCTCTTGGAGCTCCACAGAATTTCCTCAGTGTTCTTGGGCTCTGGAGAGCTAATGTAGGAGATCTGGGGCGAATAAGTGAATTGGACAGATGCCCGAGCAAGGCAGTTAAGGCTCTAAGTAGCTTTCAACTGTGGCCCCATCTACCATCTAGAAAATTCAAACCTCAGAAAACTCAGTTTCTTTGGTTAACATGGAAAGAAAAATATTATGTAATCCATATGATCTCTTCTTATACTCTAAATATTTTTTGAATTAGTTAGTTCAGGGTTGAAAACCAGAAGCTATGATTTTGATTGTCCAGACCCTTGCTGTGAACCGCTAAGTTGGTGGTGTCCCCTGTGCTTTAGAATGAGGGAACATGAACCACAAGGGTTGATTTTGTGTTCTGATTCTTCAGGTTAAAGTGGAGTAGGGGATGGAGAGGTAGCTCAGTGATTAAGAGCTCATATCGGTCTTGCAGATGACCTTCTGCAAGCACCCATGAAAGGCGGATTACAACTGTGCCCACCTATCACTACAGATTCAGGAGCTTGGACACCGTCGCCTGATTTCCATGAGCACCTGTACTTGTGTGCACATAAACCCTTGTAGACACAACATTAAAATGAAAATGAAGTTGAAAAGTAAGACTTTTACAAGTGTCACAGATGCACTGACAATGTTGGCAAGGGCAGGAGCAGTGCCAGCTTACACAAATAACGTGGGTACACAACTCTGCGTGCTCTAAGTGGATCAGATGTCCTAACTTTATGCCCTGGCTGCCAGATGGGAGATGAGTGCTCAGAACTAACATCTGGTAATGGCTATTAAATAAAGAATGAAAACAAGAGTTAGCGAAGACATTTTCCCCCTTCCTTGCTCTAGGCTTTGGTTCAAACTAATTTTCTTGTGTCCTCTATTGCTTCTTATGATGTAGAATTTTATTTTCTGGGGAATCGTAGACTCTCTAGAAGAGCATATTAAACGATTATTCTTATCACTGAAGGCTGTTCTTTGACAGGTACACTCAGAGACTAAAGAGAAACACCTTCCCCTGGAGAAAATGGAGAATAAGAATAAGGAATACGTGGTATAATTCTAATGTGGTACAGTCCAGTCATGCTGGGGAAATGTGATGAATAATTCAGGAAGATATAAAGTAGGAATTTGGAACCTTTTGTGAGCGCACTAGGGATCTCAGGGGGGAAAAAAGCTAAGAAGACATACTAAAGAATTTAGCTGGATCATTGGATGTTGGCTTGAAATTCAGTGTTATTTTTATCTGAGTAGTTGGCCCCGCTCCAGAGTGTCCTGAGAATGGCTGACAAGTGAGGAATGGATAAAGTAAGATCAGGGGACGAGTCAGTCAGTGACCCAAGTGGGCAGAGCTTAGACCTTGCTTTGTGCAATGACAGGGGACTCCTGCTCTGACTCTGCTGCAGTCATGGTGGTATTTGCCTTGTAACCTAAGACATTCTTTGGGAGGATCTCAGCCTGAATTCCCAGAGTTTCCTTAAGCTGACAGATACATTTAAAGAAGGAAATGTAATGACTACAGAACACCACTGTTGGCATTTAACTATGTCCAGGCTGAGTGTGCTGGCATTCTGACTGCTAGTCCCTGGGTGGCATCCAAGGTTAGAGGAACCGCTGTGGTTCTTTGTGTCTTAACTTAGCACTCAGATAGAAACAATGCCTACAAAAGACTGATATTTACAAAATTCCTGATAACCATTTCGAATATATTTTATTCTCTTTTATCCTTTTTAGACAGAACAAACACATTTCTATATTGACTGGCTGTTCTCTTTTCCCTTCATTTATTTTGAGAGGGGTGTGTGTGTGTGTGTGTGTGTGTGTGTATTCGTGCATACATTTATGGAAGCTAGAGGTTGATACTGCTTGTCCTTTATCACTCCCTACCTTGTGTTTTGAGACAGTGCCTCTCACTGAACTGGCCATCAAGCTCTGTGGATATGCCTGTCTCTGCTCTCTATGCCCAATGTTGTGGTCACAGGTGCTGACAGCTAAGACTGACTATTCCATGGTACTGGGGATCCCAGCTCAGGTTCTCAAGCCTGCACATCAAGCACTGTACCCACTGAGCCGTCTCCCCTGACCCTGACATTTCTTTCTTCATTTTACACAGACTGGGCAAATCTCAGGCTACTTTAAAGCTGTCCAAAGACTCAAAAATTGAGAGCACTGATGGTCTAGGAGATTTGATAGCTGAATTTCTGAGAACTAGTTTCTATTAGTAAGTTGGAAAAGTCACTGCAGATACCCTGCTGGACATTCACTTGGAAATCACTGCCACTCAAATTTGGATTTCAGTATAAAGTAGGCCATTTGGACAGGGATGCTCTCCCAGAACACTTCTGTCCTGAAGCCATACACCCAAATTCGGTGCTTTCAATGCAAATTTAAGGTTCTCCTGCACAGTCTGTAGCTTTCTAAAGCCACATTTCTAAGAGTATGTCCTTCTAACTTTGGGAGTTGGAGTTTATGACCCAGGGACTGATAGTACATACATTTTTCAAATGATAAGATAAGATAAGACAAAAACTAACACATCAGAATAGAACAAAACAGATAGGAAGAAAAGAGCCCAAGAAAAGGCACAAAAACCAGAGATCCACTCTTTTGCCGATTTGGGAATTCCATAAAAACACTGAACTGGAAGCTGTTATATATACACAAAGGTACATAAAGGACAGATAGGGTAAAATGAGGGAAGAAAAAATATATAGAGAAAGTGAGATAAAATTTTAAGAAAAGGAAAATAGCTGATACGACATTATAAGAGAAGAAACCTCCAAATAGGCTGTTGACTTTGTTTTCTGTTGGCCATCTACTGTAGGGCATGCAGCCTACCCTTAGGAGTAGTTTATTTCCCCAGTGAGACTGACTCTCTTTGAGCAAACTAAATTTTCATTTGCAAGTTATCAATTGGAGATTTTTTTTTCTGGGTTAGGATGGGGGCATGCGTCTACTTCTCCTCCATTCAGCTCTAGGGCCCCATCTAATGGCAGATCTGTGCAGGCCCTAAGAATGTTGCCTCATTCTCTGTGAATTCATATGTGATTCACTCCTGTTAATTTAGAGGGCCTTGTTTTCTTGGTGTCCTCTCTTTTCTGGGTCTCACACTTTTTACCTCCTTTTCCCTGGAGACAAGGGGGCAAATTTAATGGAGACTTCTACTTAAGGCTGGGTGCTCCAAGGTTTCTCATTCTCTGACTATTGTCCTGCTGTGGGTCTCTGTATTTTTTCCGTCTCCTTCAGGAACAAGCTTCTCTGATGATAGTTGGACAAGGCACTGATCTATCAGCACAGCAGAATGTCATTAGGAGTCCTTTTGTTGCTACATGTTGTTTTCTGTTGTTTGTTTGCTTATTTTGAACAGTAGTATTTGGTTTTACCCAAGGTCTCTGGACTATCTAGTCTCAGGTTCTTGGTCACGCAAGCAGTGTTGGGTATGGGTTCCATCTCATGGAGTAGGCCTTCAGTTAATCAGATATTGACTGGTTACTCCCATAAGTTTTATGCCACTATTACACTAGCATGTCTTGCAGGCAGGACACCGCTGTAGATCAAAGAGTTTATGGCTGGGTTGGTGTTTACATTTCTCCTTTGGCTCCATGCAGAATACCTTACTATATTGAAGATACTAGCACGTAGGGGTGAAGGTTCTATGTAGGCACTAACTTGACTTCTCTATATTCAATGAGTTGTCTACAGGAATGAGACCTTGCCTTCAGACTGTAGCCTTGGGAATAGCCTGGGTTGTTTGGGTGTTCCCACAGGAACCTTTTGGCCAACAACTCAATTAGAAGTAACCCAATCCTGATACTAGAAACTTCATTTGGTGCCAAGAGTTGTGCAGTTGGACATCACCATTATTTGGCTATTTTATTTGGATTACATTCATATATCCATATAGTTTAGGAAGCTTTTACTGTGTTAGGTTTCCATACTAGTCCTCAAATGACCCTTAATTTTAGCTGTATCTCTCTGTATTTTTTCCCTTGTCCTTTCCTTCTCCTCCCCCACCTCTCCACTAGTTTCTCCCATTCTAGTCATGCCTCATCCATCCACAACTATCTATTCTATTTCCTCTTCATAGGGAGATCTGCTTTCCTCACCCCAGTCCCTTACTCTATACCTAACATCTATGGTTCTATGGATTGTAGCTTGTTAATCAACGATTTAACAGTTAATATCCACATAGGTGAATGCATATCATATTTGTCTTTCTGGTTCTGAGTAGCCTCAGTCAGGATGATTTTTTTCTAAGTCCATCCATTTACCTGTGAATTTCATTATTTCATTTTTTAAATGACTGAGTAATACTCTATTGTGTAAATGTACCATATTTTCTGTATCTATTCACCCATTGATGGATATCTAGTTTGTTCCCAATTTTTGGCTATTATGAATAGAGTAGCAATGAACATGGATGGGCAAATGTCTCTGTGGAAGGATGAAGTATCCTTCAAATATATGCCCCAAAAGTTACATAGCTGGATATTGAAGTAGATTGATTTCCATCTTTCTAAGGAACTGTCACACCGATTTCCATAGTAATTGTACAAATATACACTCTTACCAACAATGGATGGATATTCCCCTTACTCAACATCCTCTCTAGTATGAATAGTCAGTTTTTAATTGATCTTGGCCATTCTAATTGGTGTAAGATAAGATCTCAAAGTAGTTTTGATTTCCATTTCTGTGATGATTAAGGATGCTGAAGATTTTTTAAGTGCTTCTCAGCCATTCAAGATTTTTCTTTGGGGTATTATTTATTTAGACTGGTATCCCATTTTTAATTGGGTTATTTGTTTTCTTGATATCTAGGTTTTTGAGTTCTTTATATATTTTGGATATTAGCCCTTATTAGATGTGGAATTGGTAAAAACATTTCCCCATTCTGTAGTCTGTCACTTAGTCTGAATGAGGGTGTCCTTTGTGTTAAAGAAGCTTTTCAGTTTCATGAGGTCCCATCTATTAGTTGTTTTTCTCAGTGCCTGTGCCACTGGCATCTTCTTCCGGAAGTCTTTTCCTATGCCAATGTGTTCAAGGCCATTCCCCACTTTCTCCTCTACCAGGTTCAGTATATCTGTCCTTATTTTGAGGTCTTTGATTCATTTGGAGTGGATTTTTGTGCAGGGTGATAGGTACAGATCTATTTGGATTCTTCTACATGCAACTATCAGTTTGATTAGAATGCTTTGTTGAAGATGTTGTCTTTTTTCCAGGGTGCATTTCTGGATTCTTTATAAAAAATCAGATGTCCTTTATCAAATGTAGGTGTGTGGATTTCTACCTAGACACACTGAACAGTGTGTCTGTTTTTGTGCCAATACCACGCTGATTTTATTACTATTTGCTTTGTAGTACAACTTGAAATCAGGAATGGTGAGACCTCCAGTAGTTCTTTTATTATTCAGGATTGTTTTAGCTAACTCGGGTTTTTTATGTTTCTATAAGAAGCTGAATATTGTCCTTTCAAGATATGTGAAGACTTGTATTGCAATTTTGATGGGGATTGCATTCAATCCATAGATTGCTTTGGTAGGATGGACATTTTTACTACATTAATTTTACCAATCCACAATCATGTGGGATCTTTCCGTCCTTTGATGTCTTCTTCAATTTCTTTCTTCAATAGCTTGAAGGTTTTACATACAAGGCTTCACTTGCTCAGTTAGAGTTACCCCAAAATATTTTCTATTAATTGAGGCTATCTCTTCCTGTGATTTTTTTCTCAGTTCATTTGCAGTTTGTATATAGGAGGGCTACTGATTTTTTGTATGTTAATTTTGTATCCTTCTACTTTAGTAAAAAGTATTTCTTAGCTGTTGGAGTTCCCTGGTGAAATTTTTTGTCACTTTTTTGTATACTTTCGTATCATCTTCAAATGAATATACTTTGACCCCCTTTTTTCCAGCAGTAGGAGCATGGAAGACAGAGGTGCTAAGTGTTATTTGAACTGTTGGGGACACACTGGAGATGTTTCAGAGGAGAAAATTTTAGTATGTTGCTTAGAGATAGTTCTTGTGATATTTTGGGGAAGAAAGTGACTGTCTTTTGCCCTTGTCCAAAGTGTCTGCCTGGGGCTAAAATGAAGAGTTTTCGATTAATTACATTGGTAGAAGAAATCTCAAAACAGCCTAATATAGATTCTGTCATGTGAATATTAGTGGTAACCCTAATGAAGATTTATAATGAAAAGGAGCACGCTGAGTACGGTAAATTACTAAAAGTAAATTTTGAGGAGAAAAAGAGCACCAGGAAGTGGAATGGAACTAACTCCTATGTTTAGGAGATAAACAGATTAAGAAATGGAATAAAGGGAGTAGTGACCTCAGGGCAAGATCCTGCTTAGCTAAGTTTCCAATTTATGGAAAGAAACTAAAGAAAAGCTTAGAGCTGGGTGTGTGGGGCACACCTTTACTCCCAGCACTAGGAAGGCAGAGGCTGGCAGATGTCTGAGTCTGAGGCCAGCATGGTCTACAGAGCAAGTTTCAGGACAACAAAGCTTAGGGAATGAAAGACAGAAAGCCGGTAAAGATGTCATTGAACAAGGCGGGGGGGGATGGGGGGGGCGATGTTCAAACCTCAGTAAGCAGCAAAACTTGGCAGCTTTGGCCACCTGGTTCTAGAGTTAAGGACAGAAGAAACAGGTTATAGAATTTGCCTCCATGCATTAAGAAAGCTGCTGATACCAGACATTTGTCAGGGTTGTTCCTGAATGGAGGTCTAATAGTAGAGAGGCCATTGCATGAAGCTGTGAAGTTGAAATCTGGGTTGCCTTGAAGAACCCAAGATGTTAGAGATGCTAGAGTCATGGGATACCTGCTGGGGACAGCTGTTAACAGGAAGTGGAAACAACCCAAGAGAAAGAAGTGTGTTGCAGTCAACAAGCCTAAAAGGAGTTGGAGATCTGAAGAGCATTCTGACATCAGACATGGAGATGCAGAGTTTGGAGTTTGCTCAGCTGGTTTTTGGTCTTGCTTTGGTCCAGTATTTCCACACTGTGCTCCCTACCCTACATTTTGGAATGACAATATAAATCCTGTGCCATTTTATGTTGGAAATATGTGACCTGTTTTTTTATTTTGATTTTATAGATGATTACAGTTAAGAGATTGCATGAATCTCCAAAGAGACTTTGAACTTTGGATTTTAAAACAGTGTTGAGACTGTGATAGACTATGGGGAATTTTGAAGTTGGACTAAATGCATTTTGCATTACAATATTGTTACAAGCTTATGGGGGCCAGGGAGTGGAATGTGGGAGTTTGAATGTAATTGACCCCCATAATCTCATAGGGAGTGGCAGTATTAGGAGGTGTGACCTTGTTGGAGGAAGTGTGTCACCGTGGGGGCAGGCTTTGAGGTTTCCTATGCTTGGAGTACTGCCCATTAAGTTAGTTGACTTGCTGTTGCCTACAAGATGTGGTACTCAGCTCCAGTGACACATCTGTCTTCACACTTCCATGCTCCCTGTCATGATGAAAATGGACTGAACTTCTGAAACTGTAAACAAGCCACCACAATTAGATGTTCTCTTTATAAGAGTTGCCGTGGTCATGGTGTCTCCTTACAGCAATAAAAATCCAAACTAAGACATCTAGTTACTATTTTTTTATTAGATAAGATTAAAACAAGTTCTTGTTTTGGTTTTGGTTCATCAGTGGAATAGAAGATGAAGGAAGCAAAGGATGAAATGGAACTAGAGAGAACAGCTCCTGTGACATTGAACATAATTTACAGAACTTATGGGATAAGTTCTCACTATGTAGCTCTGGCTGGCCTTGAATTCACAGAGACCCAGCTGCCTCTGATTCTGGAGTGCCGGCATTAAAGCTGTGCCCAACCATGCCCCTGAAAGTAGAATTTAAAGTAATTATAATATATAGGTGGCGAAAAGGAAAGTAAAGGACAAAAAGAGAAGAGCCAGTCGACTGGCCTGGCATCAGTTTGGGAGTCCTGGTGTTTGCTGAGACATACAGTTGACCATGTCTCTAGAGGGCGAAAGGACCCAAGTAGAAAGCACATAATTGTTCAACCCGGACCCACTCAATAGGTGAGAAGAAATCCTAAGGCAGAGGCATCACCCTTTGGTTTTATTGACAATACACTTTCCTTTCTTCATCTGGTATTAGAACTGAGAAAACAACCCCCCCTCCACTTCTACAACAACACAAGGTCTTGGAGCAGAGTCTTTTTTATGATCAAAACATATTTTTTATTAAGAATTTTTTTTTCATTTTACACACCAATCAGAGATCCCCCTCTTCCCTCCTCCCGCTCCCACAGCCTTCCCCTATAACCAAACCCCCATCCCCCCCAAAAGAAGTCAAGGCCTCCCAGGGGAAGGCACGTCCAGTAGGGGCCAGTCCAAGCCCTTACCCCTGCCTCAAGGCTGCAGGAGGTGTCCCACCATAGGTAGTGGACTCCAAAAAGCCCCCTCATGCACCAGGGATGGATTCTGATTCTACTGAAGCAGAGTCTTAATAGAACCGAGACTTGATTCAGCAAACTTGAGGTGCACTGGTTTTCTCTTTTTTAAAATTTCATATTACATTATGGGCTGGTATGGGGTGCTGCTGCTGTTTCTTCTTTTTTTATTTAGTCTGATAGGAATCTACTAGTGATTTCCTGAGTCACAGATGACATAACATATATTTGGAATGAAAGCCCCACTAACATTACAAAGTACCATAGGAGTCTTTGTCTACAAGAGATACTTAATGCGGACTTTGTATATTAGAGGTTTGTTTACCTTCTGTCAAAATAATCACCTAAACTTAACAGCAAATTACAGCATTTCCCGTTCAACAAGCTCCTGAAAATAGC
>CABHPH010000361.1:31425-55408 GCA_902168325.1 Peromyscus nudipes | reverse complement strand
TGTGTGTGTGTGTGTGTGTGTGTGTGTGTGTGTGTGTGTGTGTGTGTGTGTGTGTATTTCAATGGAATTTGTTAACCCCTGGTCATGAGAACATTAAAACAAAAAAATTTTTTTTGGTTTTTCAAGACAGGGTTTCTCTGTGTAGCTTTGCACCTATCCTGGAACTCACTCTGTAGCCCAGGGAGGCCTCAAACTCACAGAGATCCGCCTGCCTCTGCCTCCCAAGTGCTGGGATTAAAGGTGTACACCACCATTGCAAAACAAAATTTATTAAGAGCATTGATGCACAGAATTTTCTAAGGAACACCAGACCTAAGAAACAAAGGTTCTCTTTCTTGTTTTTTAGAATAACTTTTCTCTTATGGTCCCACCCTGATCCCTCACAAATTCATGGCCTCTTTTTCTTTAATTATTATTGTCACACAATATGTGTGTGTATTCAAATAAATATTTAAATGCAACTTCTGAATCCATGTAGTGTTGCTTGTATGTATATGATTACAGAGCTACTTGAGACCACCTGATATTAGATAACCATTAGGGAAACATCCCTGGGAAAGACTAACGCTCCTTCTCAGCAGTCATTAAGTGACCACAGCTCTTCATCTAGAGATGGGGCCCTGTGAGATACTCCCATCCACAATGGCATATCAACTGGTGTAGTCATTGTTCATGTCTTCTTTAAGCAGCCATACGGTTGAGATATCATGGATGCAGCTTCCCTACCATATCTTTAGACACAATCTTACAGCAGACTTCCTAGCTTTCTGGCTCTTACAATTTTCATTTTCCTTTCTCTTCTTCCACAACATTCCCTGAGCATTAGGTGTAGGGGTTGTGTTGTTAATATATCCATTGGAGGTGTTTATCTCACCAGTCAATTATTACCTGCATTTTAACCAGTTGTGAGTTAATGTGATGGTTTCCATCCTCATCTTTCCCTTCTTGATGATAGGGAAGAGCTATACTCATTTCTGGGTATAAGGACAAGTACTTAGCACGCAGTGAGGTGTTAGACTGGTTTAGTACAGCGACAAGAATAGTGTGTCCTCTAAGATCCTTGACCTCACTAGCCATGGCTAGATCTACAGCACAAGGCATTATTTCATTCCTGTTGAGTGATCTTTAAGTCCAGCTGGGCAGCTGTTGGTTACCACCAAGATATAAGCGCTACCATTGCACCTTTGAGATGCCTTGCCATAGTCATGGTTCATAGGTGCCACAGTTGGGTAGGTAGGTGTCTTAGTTAGGGTCACTATTGCTGTGATGAAACACCATGACCAAAGAAACTTGGGGGATAGGTTTGTTCAGTTTACATTTCCACATCGCAGTTCATCTTCAAAGGAAGTCAGGATAGGAACTCAAGCAGAACTGTGACCTGCAGGCAGGAGCTGATGCAGAAGCCGTGGAAGAGTGCTGCTTACTGGCTTGCTCTTCATAGCTTTCTCAGTCTGTTTTCTTATAGAAAGCAGGACACTAACCCAGGCATGGTACCACAGGTAATGTACTGGGCCTTCTCCCATTAATAACTAACTAAGAAAATGTCCCACAGACATGCCCACAACCAGATCTTGTAGAGGCATTTTCTCAGCTGAGGCTCCCTCCTCTCTGGTGACTCTAGATTGTGTTGAAGTGACATAAAATTAGCTGATATAGTAGGACTACTGATTGCTTTCCACCCTTGGCAATTCACAGAACTCCTTCCAGAACTAAGAAAGCTGGTCCTCAGGGAGAAGATTTCTGGATCAGATATACCTCTTGTACTCCAAGTCCCGTGTGAGGTGATTTCAGCAATAAGGACTTACCTTCAACATCTAAGAGGCAACCAAGGGCAACAGCTATATCCTCTATTGTCTTGGACTAACAACTCAAAAGAAGGCTTCTCATGCCTGTTACTAGAGGTTATATTAGATAATCTAATGGCTTTTGGAGAAGCAATATCATCCCAAATGGAATATCATCATTAATGTATGTGTGTGCATATGTTTGTACATATGTGTGTAAACACGTGCACTTAGAAGTACTATATGTAATTTTAAGTACATATAAAGCAAGGCGACTCCCTGAAAAATATCCTTTGTGCTGTTTATCCCTCCTCCCTCAATTCAATATTGTCCTCCCACCCCTTCACCAATTAAAGACCCTTTACTTCATTTGTCCCATATAGAACCTTACCATTCTGTTACCCTCTCTAGAGCTCCTCCCCAACTCATGGTCCCTTTCCTCTTCCCTGGTTTCTGCAGAGACTCCAGGTTGCATAATAACAACTGAAGATTTGGAGGTAGGGACCACAAATGAGAGAGAACATGAGTGTGTCTTCCTAGATCTGGGTTACCACATTTGATATAATATTTTCTAGCTATATACATTTACTTACCAAATTTATTATTTTATTTCTAGCACTGTAATAAATCTTGAAATCTGGAATGGTAATCCCTTCAGCATTGTTTAGCTCAGGACTGCTTTGGCTATCTGGGGTCTTTTGTGGCTCCATGTGAATTTTAAGATCTTTTTTCTATTTCTGTGAAGAGTGTTGTGATAAAACAGGCATGGTGGCACACATCTGTATCACAGTACTCAACGGACAGAGGCAGGCAGATCTCTGAGAGTTCAAGGCCAGCCCAGTGTGCATAGTGAGTTTTTGGAGAGCCAGAGCTATATAGAGAGACTCTATCTCAAAAAAAAAAAGTGTTGTGGTGGGTTCAGAGACTAGAGAAATTGTTCTGTGGTTAAGAACACTTATTTGCTCTTGTAGAGGACCCAAGTTTATTTCCCAGCATCCATGCCGTGGCTCACAATCATCTGTACCTTGAGTTCCAGATTCAGTGTCCTCTTCTGACCTCCATGGGCTCCAGGCACAAATATGGTACATATACATTCATTTGGGCAATATACTCATAAACATGAAATAAAATAATCTTTCTTAAAAAGGAAAAAAGTTTTAAAATCTTTAATAGATGTTGTGGGCATTTTGATTGGGATTGCATTGAATCTGTAAATTGCTTTTTGTAAAATGCTCATTTTTCACAATATTCTGCCAATCTACAAGCATGGGAATTCTCTCCATTTTCTTGTGTCTTCTTTAATCTGTTTATTCATGGATTTGAGGTTTTCACTGTAGAAGTCTTTCACCTCTTAGTTGGGCTTATTCTTAAATATGTTATTTTCTGTCAGGCTGTAGGAAATCAGAAAGTGTGCATGATCCCTTTCTCAGCATATTTGCTGGCAGTGAATAGAAAGGCTAATCATTTTTGTTAAGTTATTTTTATCCTGCCACTTTGATGCAATTGCTGATCATTTAGGGAAGTCTCTTATATACAATGTTGTATCATGTGAGAGATGATTTGATTTCTTTTCCTATTTGTTTCCATTTAATTTCCTTCTCTTGCCTTATTGCTCCAGCAAGTACTTTGAGCACTATATGAAAAGGAATGGGGGAGGGGTGATGGAGAGGAGGCTCAGCAGTTGAGAGCACAGGCTGTTCTTCCAGAAGACCTGGCATCAATTTCCAGCACCCACATGGCAGCTTACAACTGTCCGTCAGTTCAGTTCCAGGGGATCTGATACCCTCTTCTGACCTTTGAGGCCACTGCGCACATGTGGTGCACAGACTTGCATCCAGGCAAAAGACCCGTATACATAGAATAAAAAATAAAATGAAGGAACTTTTAAGGAAGAAAAGGAGTGAGAATATCATGCAGCCTTTTCTCATTCATGATTTTAACTGGATTTCTGTGAAGTCTTTCTACATTTAGGAAAATGTTAACTATGTGTTTGTTATAAAAAGCATTCATTATAGTGAGGTATGGGTCCTCTGATCCTATTCTCTCTACAACTTTTCTCATGAAGGAATTTTGGATTTCATCAAAGGCTTTTTCTGCATCTACTGAGATAATCATGTAATTTTTAAGCCCATTTATATGATTTTTATCTTAATTAGCTTGTATATTTTCTTAGTTAGGGTTCCTAAGGCTCTGAAGAGACACCATGATCATGGCAACTCTTATAAAAGAAAACATTTAATTGGGGCTGGTTTATAGTTTCAGAGGTTTAGTCCATACCATCATGATGGGACATGACTATGTTCAGTCAGACATGGTGCTGGAGAAGGAGATGAGAGTTCTACATCTTGATCTGCAGGCAGTAGAAGGAGTCTGTATACATATGGACATAGCTCTAGCATAGAGACCTCAAAGCCCACCCCCACAGTGATACACTTCCTCCAACATTGACACACCTCCTAATAGTGCCACTCCCTGTGAAGACCGTTTTCTTTCCAACAACCATTTATATGTTTGTTGAACCGCCCCTGCTTCTCAGTAGAAAACCAACTTGATCGTGGTGGAAATTTTTTTTCTTTCTCCTTCAACTATGACAGATGATTTTGTTGGGTACAGTTAGTCAAAGTTGTCATTCATTGCCTTTAAAATATGGAGTGCATTGCTCTCCAAACTTCTGACTTTCCAAGTTTCCAGGGAACAATCAGCTGTTATTCTGATGCGTTGTCTTTATATTTGACTTGAGCCGTTTTTTCTCTTTATAGCTTTCAATACCTTCTCTTTGCTCTGCCTATTTAGTGTTCTAACTATGATATATCATGGGAAGTTTTTTTTCTGATCCTTTCTACAAGTAATATATTTGCTTCTTATATCTGTATGGGTTTGTCTTTTCTGATTAGGGTAAGTTTTCTTCTATCATCTTGTTGAAGAGCTGGTCTGTGCATTGACCTGGTAGTGTTCTCCTTCATCTATGCCTTTAAATAGAAGATTTGGTCTTTTTGTGGTTCCTTGAGCTTCCTACAAGTTCATCCAGTTTTTGTTTATTTGTTTGTTTTAGTTTTTAAATAGTCTTTGCTTATGCGGTCTAATTCATCTATTTAACTTTGAGTCTTTGTATTCTGTCTTCTACTTGCTCCATTCTACTTATAAGGCTTTTCTAATTGAGCTCTCAACTTTTTCAATTTCATCTTCAGTTCAGCTTGAGTTCTCTTCACTATTTCTATCTCTTTGTTAAATTCCATTTACAAATCCTGGATTATCTTTGTTGTTTTATTTAGCCTTATGTTCGTGTTTCTTGCACAATACTCAGGCATCTATTCTCTTTAAGTTCATTCATCAAGTTGTTTCTGACTTCTTTAAACTCCTTTGAGATTTATGATTGTTCAACTGAATTCTTGGTCCTAGGGTCCATCTAGGTAATTTTCCCTGAAGAACGTTTCTATAGCACTGTTGAATTGGGAGGGGGCAAATACAGTCTTGACCTTTCATCTTGTTATTGCAATAACACCTGGGCACATGGGCATTTTTTGTTGCTTCTGTTTCTGATATGAGAACAGCAGGCTGGGCTTATACTCAGGATGTGCCACCCTGACTCAACCTGGGGCTAGAAAGGGTACAGGTGGACCTCACCACCTTGGGCTAGGGCCAGGTCTGGGGATTGGAGAGGGTGCATTCAAGGCAGGGTTACACAAACTCACCAGGCTAGACCTAAGAACAGGATTTGTAGGTCAAGGTGAGCCTGAAGAATGGCTGTGGTGTAAGTAGCCATGAGTTGCTGAGAATTGTCATGATGGATGTCCTGGAGAGAAAACAGAGCACATGTAGCTTATATGTTTCTCTGTGCCACATGACTGGGCTAGAGGTTTCTTGGTGGAGAAGGGTCTGTAATCTAGTGAGTCCCAAAGGAAGGGAAATAAATCAGGAGTTCATGATCCATGGGAAGCAACTATAGGCCTATCAGGCATTGGGAGGGGATGCTCCAGAGAGTGCAGGTAGAATATCTATGTCTCCATACCACCAGGATAAGTTAAGATTGAAGAAGCCTAACTTAACATTAGTGCAGCCATGACAGGTTGCAGACTAACAACATTGGGACTAGGTCTCACCATTACAATAACCAGGAAAAGCCACAAACTGTACTCTGTGGGGAAGCAACCAGAATTGAGAAAAACAAGTACTAAATGCTCTAGAACATAAAGGACAGCTTATATCACTTGTCTACAAGTTGCCAGTTTTCTTACAGCAACACCAGTACCAATTCCTGTTTGACAAACTTCTTTTTTTTAAGAGATTTTCTATTCATTTTACATACCAACCACAGATTCCCCTGTCCTCCCTCCTCCTACCCCCCAGCCTTCCCCCCCAACCCACCCCCCCATTCCCACATCCTCCAAGGCAAGGTCTCCCATAGAGAGACAGGTCCCAATCCCACTGCTTGGGGGGCCCCCAAACAGTTCAAGCTAAACAACTGTCTCACTTATCCAGAGGGCCTAGTCTAGTACCATGGGGGCTCCTCAGCTATGGGTCCATAATTCATGTGTTTCCATTAGTTTGGTTAATTGTCTCTGTACTTTTTCCAATCATGGTCTCAATATCTCTTGCTAATAGAATCCCTCCTCTCTCTCATCAATTGGACTCCTGGAGCTCTGCCTGGGACCCAGCTGCGGATCTCTGTATCTGCTTCCCTCAAGCAGACATGGCCTGAGCCAGGCAGGCCTTGGCCACACTCATTAGTTGTCAGCCTTCTACACTCAGGAAATGTTAGATGTTGTCCTACAGAAGACAATGGGAGCAGATCCATAGATCCTAATTTCAGAGGCGAGTTGGCCCCTAAAGCCAGGCTCTCGATAACTAATTCTGTGAACTAATACTACACTCTATGATCTCCCCAAATATTCTTCAGTATTTTAGCAAAGGCAGGACAGGCAACTGCCTTGTACTTTGGGAAACCAGCAGGTGCTGAGGGATGAACTTGAATTCTGGTCCATGGGGCATCCTCCTATCTGTCTTGTCTTGAGTTCCTTCCAAAGAAGATGCTGAGATGAGATTTGTGGTCAGGTCCACCTGGAGAGAGGACTCTTCAGATGCAGATTGCCAAGACAGGAAAGAGAGACTGGGTAACTTTTGTTGTTCTTGTTGTTTGATTAGTTGATTGACAGTTTGACTGACTGACTGACTGGCTGATTGCAGCCCAGGATGTTTCCAAACTCATCATATGGAAAAGCTGGCCCTGAACTCCTGATTCTCTTGCCTCTGTCTTCTGAGTGATGAATTACAGGACTATACAACCATGCTTAGTGACCTTTTTGTTTGTGTGTTTAGTTGGTTGGTTTTTGTTTGCTTTTTTAGAACTTGTATATTTAATTATACTTTAGGAGTTTGAAGTCCAAGAATGAGAAAGACTGTAACTGCTCTGCTTAAGAAAAAAAGTATACAGGCAAGCAGATGCCTGCAGGAAAGAAAGGGAACCCCTTCCCACAACAGCTTGCCCATTTCTAGAAGAAAAGCATTGGTCACTTAATAAGGGGCCTGCCCCCATGACTCCAGATACTCACACTAGACCCTTGTCCCCATGGGTCAAATGAGTTTCAGTGGGAACTAAAGACTTCCAAACAGTAGTCACAAACAAGGCTTGTTGTTACCAATGATATCTGGAAGGCAGTACAAAATATGCCTGAAACTGCCAGGCCTGGGGAGGGGGGAATAAGTCTGTCTTGAAACATGAACTATTTTTTTTATTTATTTTTACTCATTTTACATACCAACCACAGATCCCCCTCTCATCCATCCTCCCATTCCCCCTACCCCTGCCTCTCCCCCCCAACCCACCCCTCATCCCCTCTTCCAAAAGGATGAGTTCTTCCATGGGGGGACAACAAAGCCTGGTACATTCAGTTGAGGCAGGACCAAGTCCCTCCTCACTTCATCAAGGGTGAGTAAGGTGTCTGACCATAAGTAATGGAATCCAGAAAGCCAGCTCATGCACCATGGGTAGATCCTGATCACACTGCCCAGTGCCCTTCAAACAGACCCAGCTACACAACTGACTCCCGTATGCAGAGCATCTAGTCCAGTCCCATGCAGGTTCCACAGCTGTCGGTCTAAAGTTTGTGAGTTCCTATGAGCTTGGTTCAGTGAAACATGAACTCTAAGCATCCCAAGACCATCCCTTCAGACCCACAATCTCAGAACTTACAGAATGATGTTGTCAGGACTGCAATGGTGGGGGCCAATGTGATCTGTCAGGAGCAGACATTGGCTCCAATGTCTATAATCTTCCCACTACTCCATGGCTTCTGCGGTAAAGATCACAGCCCCCAGTTACAGATGGGAAAGCTGGAGCACAGTGGAGCTATGGGATCATCTCAGACTGAATGAGAACAGAATTGTGCCTGTGAACTCACTCTTCATTCTCTGCCACTAGAGCAGATCTGGCACAGAGTAAAACATTAATAAATATCTAAAGTGTGAATGAACATTGGACTTGAACTAGTTCCTTCTAGGCTAAAGCTCACATTGTTTGAACTGCACTGTTCAGAATATCCCAACACCCACAGCCAGTATGTTGTACAGTTTAGACAGATGTCTAAATTCATCCGGTTGTTGAAGGGCAGAAGGAAGGGAGGATGGACAGAAAGAATGAAAGGAGAAACAACTCTACTGTGGACACTTATGCACCATCATTCTTTCCCTTGTTTATGATTCACTTCAGAAATACATCAGAATGAAGGAAGAGAGAATCTTTACCACACTGCGTCCTGGAAAACCAAGGATTTGCTCCAAAATTTCACACAGCTACTACTTCTACAAAAACCTTGTCCAAGAGGCTGGGAGACCTTCATCTGGAAAAGCTGGAGTAAAGGTAAAGGAGAGGAGAGAGGACATCTGATTGAGATCCAAGAATTATTTAACCCAAACCCGGATACCCAGGAAGAGCCTCAACTAGTCATATTAGAGGGGGCTGCTGGGATTGGGAAGTCAACGGTGGCCAGGCAGGTGAGGAGAGCATGGGAGGAAGGCCAGCTCTACAGGGATCGCTTCCAGCATGTCTTCTACTTCAGCTGCAGAGAGCTGGCCCTGTGCAAGCAGCTGAGTCTGGCTGAGCTCATAGCAAAAGACCAGGAAGTGCCTGCAGCTCCCATCAAGAAGATTCTGTCTCAGCCTGAGAAGGTGCTCTTCATCCTGGATGGTATAGATGAGCCAGCATGGGTGTTAAAGAAGCCAAATCCTGAACTCTGTTTGCACTGGAGCCAGCCACAGCCTGTGTACACACTGCTGGGCAGTTTACTAGGGAAAATTGTTCTGCCTGGGGCTTTCCTTCTGCTCACAGCTCGGACCACATATCTCCAGAAGTTCATTCCTTCTTTAGGACAGCCACGTTGGGTGGAAGTCCTGGGTTTCTCCAAGTCTGGACGGAAGAAATATATCTACAAATATTTCACAGAGAAACGAGAAGCAATGGAAGCTTTGAGCTTAATTAAATCAAACCCAGTGCTCTCGACCCTGTGTGTGATACCCTGGGTATCCTGGCTGGTCTGCACTTGCCTGAAGCAGCAGATGCAACAGAAAGGAAACCTCTCACTGACCTCACAGACCATCACTGACCTCTGCCTGAAATATTTTTCCCAGACTCTTCCAGGTAATGCCCTGGAGACCCATCTCAGAAGGCTCTGCTCACTGGCTGCTGAGGGGATCTGCAGAAGAAGGACTCTGTTTAGTGAGAGAGCTCTCTGGAAGCAAGGGTTATCTGAGGATGTCATTGACAATTTCCTGAAGGTGGGTGTCCTTCAAAAGCAGCCCAGCTCTGTGAGTTACAGCTTTGCCCACTTGTGTCTCCAGGAGTTCTTTGCAGCAATGTCCTTCATCTTGGGGAATAATGAGAAGGAACATGACTTTGTGGAAACCTGCAATATTGTGGAAACACTGAAGGAAGTCTATGGAAGACATGACCTGTTTGAGGCACCCACTGTGCGATTCCTACTTGGTCTTTTAAGTGAAAGGGGAATGAGAGAAATGCAGAAGATCTTTGCCTGCAGGTTTCCTCAGAAGACAATGTACCTGCGATGGCTCGTCTTAAAGGATGCCCTATACAATCAACCACATTCTCTGGGTTTACTGCATTGTCTGTATGAGATTCAGGATAAGGAGCTCCTGACAAATGTGATGGACAATTATCAAGTAACAAGTGTGCAGGCCCCAGTAGACTTGGTACGTTCAGAATTCCACATAAACCTGGTAGTCCAGACAGATGTGGAGCTCATGGTGGTCACATTCTGCATTAAGTTTTGCAATTATGCAAATGGACTTCAGCTGAATCCTGGTGCACAGCAGGAGAAAATGATGATGGCCCCCAGGATGGTTCTGTGAGTATCCAGACACAGTCCTCTCTCCAGCTTCCCTGTGGATCCCAGGAGCACACATGTTCTGAGCACCAGCAGCTCTCTTAGCTGGATCCAGGGCATCAAGATACAGGTCATCAGTAATATCTAATTGCTGAATCTGACCACCTTTCTCTACTTGCCTCTATCTGCCTATGTAATGGGCTACGAACTTTTATCTCTCTCTATGCCTCAGCAAGAACCCACTTCATTCTCTGATTCACCCTTCACCAGGTTCAAATGGCCTACAGTTACTGACCCTCTCTCTTTCTAGGATTTCTCTCTGAGAGACCACTCATTCAGTTCTTAGGGCATCATCCCCTATCCACATGATGGTGACCTTGGCCCTGAGGTCTTCCTATCATCACCTCAGAAGATATATGTGTTAGAGTCCCTATGTTTTCCCTGCCCAGATGACTTCCTTGTATGTGTCAATGAAGGTAACATGGCCCTGACACTCAGCCTGAAGGATTCCTAATCTCCTGCCAATCCCAGCAGCAATGTAGACCTCTCCTTCCAGAGTCTCCTACCACTGTGCAGAAGTGATGACTCGGTATCATTATATGTCTCTCTCCCCTACAGATGATTCATTAAGTACTGATTTTATGTCAGGCCCTACCAATCAATCGCAAGAGGAGACACAGAGTTGCTGCCCAGAGGATTTCAGATCCTGGGAGAGAAGACAGCCAACTACTCTAATTAATAGGGCTTGACTCTTGCAAATATCAGGGACATACCCAATTGTCTTGAGTTGAGGACTTAGACACCAATCTGAACAACACAGCAAGAGCCCATGTGGATAACAAATAACTTACAAGTAGTGGATTGAAGGTTAGAGAACAGGAAGAGAATGAGGAGAGGAGGGGAAACTGATCAAAGAGAACAAACGTGATCGAACTGTCTTACACATGTAGGAAGTTGTCTCAATGACTCTCATTTTATGTGATTAGGATGGACTAACAAAAACATACTTGCTGCAGAAAAATGAGGGTATATCAATTACCAAAACAACAAAAATTACTGTCAACCAGAATTCCATTTCTCAGAGAGGACAGCATTAAGAATTGGGGCAGTTGAGCTTGGTCATGCACACCTGTCTCCCCAATCTCAGAAGGCTGAGGCAAGAAGACCAGTAGTCACATTCCGACCTGGGCTACATAGTGTGACACTGTCTCAAAATATCAGGAACTAGGGAAAGTCATTTTGTAGAGAGATTACCTAGTGTATTGGTTAAGTTTCTGTTGCTGTGATAAAACACCATGACCAAGGCAACTTATAGAAGAGTTTATTTTGGCTTATGGTTCTAGAGGGATCAGTGTCCACTACAGCAAAGGGAAAGGATATAACTGGAGCAGCAGCTGAGAGCTCATTTCTTGAACCACAATCAGGAAACAGAAAGAGTGTCCTGGGAATGGCTCAAGGCTTTGAAATCATAAATCCTGTCCCAGTGACATATTTCCTCCCAACAAAGCCACACCTCCTAAGCCTCCCCAAAGAGTACCACCAATTGAGGGCCAAGCATTCAAATGCCCAAGACTGGGTGACATCTCATTCAAAACACCACCTAATAAGCCCAAGACCCTAGGTTTGATCCACAGTATGAAAGAAAAAAAATATGACATGCCTTTAATATTTTCTCTACATGCTTTTATATGGGAACACTGAGCCACACTATCTCTGCTGTCTTATATTCACATTTATTTTCTTACTAATTCAAGAATGTCTTCTCTAGTTACTAAAAGTCTAGTACAATACCATTCTGAATAGTCTCGTGATATTGCCTAGGGAGAATACCTTGGTGCATTGGATCATTTTCCTGTTCTTGGCCAGTATAAGTTGTTTATAAGTGTCTATGGTTATAAACAAGTGAGCCTTGAAGGGCCTTGATACAGAAGTTGCAAGCAGAAGTGGTCTGCTGTGGGGCTTCAAAAGAATTCTCAGTATTTACAGAGGCAGAGACCAGATAGGGTGAGAGAAACAAGGAACACTAGCCTGCTTGCAAAGGACAGTGGCCTTAGGAGCCTGGGAACAACCCCATGGGAAAGGGAGAGGCTTCAGCTGTTAGTGAGAAATAAAATCTGAGGGAAAAACTTAAGACAAGGCAGGGAGATCAGCAAGAAGGCCTTTGCATACTAGGCAACCAGGTGGAGGCTGGCCAAAGTCAAGGAATCCAAAATGGCAGGTGAGTGTCTTAGTTAGGGTTTCTATTGTTGGAAAGAGACACCATGACCACAGCAACTCTTACAAGAAAACATTTGATTGGGTGGCTCACTTAGAGTTCAGAGGTTCATTCCATTATCATCATGGTGGTGTGTGGTGATATTTTGTTTGTACTCTAACAAATAAAGCTTGCCTGGGGATCAGCGTGTGGAGCTAGTCACTAGACAGACACAGAGGCCAGTCAGTGGTGGCATATGCTTTTAATCCCAGCATTTAGGTGGTGCAAACAGGAAGTGATATGGCTGGGTGGAGAGAGGAATATAAGGCAGGAGGAGACAGGAGCTAGACCCCCTTTCAGTCTGAGGATTCCTCCTTTACTTCTCTGATCTTTCAGCATTTACCCCTGTATCTGACTCCGGGTTTTTATTATTAAGACCAATTAGAATTCATGCTACAGTGGGACAAGACGGTGTTCAGGCAGACATGGTGCTGGAGAGGTAGCTGCTACATGTTGATATGCAGGCAACTGGAAGGACTGTCTCACTGGGCATGTCTTGAACATATATGAGACCTCAAAGCCTGCCTCCGCAGTGGCATCCTTCCTCCGGGGAGACCACACCTACTCTAACAAGGCCACATCTCCTAAAATCCACTCCCTTTGGGGTCCATTTTCTTTCAAATAACCACAGTGAGCAACTTCTGTGTGTGTGGCCCATAATGGTGCCTCTTACTTTAGAACAGCATATTCTAAAGTTCCACTTTCAATCAGTGTAAGTACTAAACATGCATCAACACTACCATCCTTTGGGGTCTGGGAGGGTGTTTCTGTGGTTATGAGAGTCTGATACTCTTTCAGAGGGTGTGGATCCATTCCCAGCACCCACATCAGATGGCTCACAACCACCTTTATCTACATTTCCAGAGGATCCAATGCCCTACCTCAAGCCTCTGCTGGTTCCTGCATGCATAGAATACACACAGACACACACAAAAAGTAGGCATACAACCATACACTGTCTTAGTTCAGGTTTTTAATTGCTGTGAAGAGACACAATGACCACAGCAATTCTAATAAGGAAAACATTTAATTGAGATGGTTCCCTTACAGTTTGAGAGGTTAAATCTATTATAATCATGGTGGTGAGCATGGCAGTGTGCAGAATGACGTGTTACAGGCTATATCTTGATATGCAGGCCACGGGAAGTTGACTGACACCCTCAGTAGTATCGTGAGCAAAGGAGACCTCAAAGTCCACCCTCACAGTGACATATTTCCTCCAACAAGACCACACCTACTCCAACAAAGCCACATCTCCTAATAGTGCCACTCATTATGAGATTATGGGTGCCAATTACATTCAAACTACCACATACACATAAAGCAAAAAATAAAGCTTTTTAAAAACACCATCCTTCAAAGCTTAGTATTTGGTATCCCAACATTCTTTGGTTTTGTAAATTAAAAGAAAACATCCTATACTACTGATTCAGTCAGAGTTGGCCATCTCTAATCTGTGTTTTGGAACTTGTGGTATTATTTTGAGTTTGTTATGTTGTTTTGTTAACAGTGGTAGGGATCAAATGTTGCACACACCAGGCCCTAGGTGTTTAAAGCTTACCTTGATTTAAAATTCACCATTCTCCTGCCTCTGTATGCTTGGTTTCTGGCATTAAAGTAATGAAATACCACATAGGGTGGTTCTCTCTCTCTCTCTTCCTCTCTCTCTCTCTCTCTCTCTCTCTCTCTCTCTCTCTCTCTCTCTGTGTCTCTGTGTTTGTGTGTGTATGTCTGTTTCTCTCTGTATATCACTGTCTCTCCCTGTACCTATCTATCTATCTATCTATCTATCTATCTATCTATCTATCTATCTATCTATTCTCTCCCCCTTCTTTTCAAAAGATATAGGGACATAGACCAACACATCTGTAATGTTTATGACCATGCTTAACATCCCACTACAAAGTCACTCTCAACCAACCTCTCCTGAGCTCTCTTCCCATGTCTCCTTTCCAGTTTCCCTTTATGAGACTCTAGAATTCTGTTCAAAAGGAAAGCAGTTATATTCACATCAAAAGGAAGAAGCTGCCTGAATTACCAAGGTCCCCCTTTGTGCCAAGGCCTGTGCTGGGTACTGTATATTATAAAGAAAAGAATGTTAGCCACCTGTTCACACCCTGTGGGACACCTAGATTGAGTCAGAGACACACAAAATGAACATACAACATGCTATGATAAGGATGTAGATGAGGAATCACCTGGAGGAGAGGATCCAGATGTTGGAACAAAGGAGCATCTAGAAGCTGGTGAATCCTGGGGATGGCATATTGAGACCTGGTGCTCAGGCAAATAGAAACCTAATCTGCTGTGTGAGGCTCTGCACCTCAGACCATACACACACAATTCACATCTTTCATGCCCTTATCTCTCTCTTTCTCCCTCAGATCCAGATGGACTCCAATCACTAATGCCAGTTGGCAGATTCTCTTCTCCACCCTTAAGTTCACAAGAAACCTGAAGCTCCTGGACCTAAGTGGAAATCCACTGACCAGCTATGCACTGCACAGTCTTTGTAGGACCCTTAGATGCCCTGGATGTCACCTTAGGACATTGTGGTGAGTCTGGCCAGGGTTCTTCCCTGAAGCTGGGATGGATGGCAGGAGAGCAAAGAAAAAGCTGGGTCTGGGGTAAGGTTTAGTATTTATCAAATATTCACCAAACATACTTGACCACACCAGTAATAGATGCCAGACTTGTTATGATAAACAAATAGATTCTGTTCTTGGGGATCCTGAAAGGCTGATATTCAGTAGGGAGCCCACTAGCTATTGCTATCAACAGCCCCAAGAGGACATCAGTGGAGCAAACCTTCTGCAGAGCTGAAGAACACAGAGGAAGAGGCTAAATGAAGCAGGAGGGAAGAAAGCTCCAGGCCCAGGGAATGGTGTCTCCCCATTTCCTCCTGCTCTCTGCCCTTGTAACCAGCCTTCTACTCTGTTTCTATGGACTCCATCTTTATTCAGATTTTACATGATGAGTGATATCATGCCATATTCTGTGGCTGGTGAATTTCACTTCAGATGGCTCTTGAAATACACCAGTCAGCTTTCCTGAGACTCATGGCACTTTGCCATGGCCAATCACAGCAGAGCAGTGGTCCCCAACCGGTACTCCATTGCTCCTGCTGCTCAGCTATGGGAAGCATGGAATTATCCACCCAGACTAGAAAAGGTACTCCAGAGAGCTAAGCACTGCCAACACAGCATGCCAGTGCTCACAAAGGAAAACCTGAGCTGAGTTCCCGAGAGCAGTGAGCCCTGGAGAAACTAATGGTGAGCATCTTCCATGCAGGCTTATCAACTGTAGCCTTACATCCAGCTACTGTGCGGACCTGGCCTCAGTGCTCAGGGTCAGCTCCAGTCTGACTGAGCTAGACCTGCAGCTGAATGACCTGGGAGACCGTGGTGTGAGTCTGTTGTGTAAGGGGCTCAGGAGTCCTAAGTGCAAACTCAGAATCCTGTGGTAAGTAATAACCTGAGATTCCCTCTGGGCAGGATGCAAGAGAAGAGACACAGGTGCACTACTAGATGACAAGACATAGAAAAGAAAAGGGACAGATAATGCACAGTCAGCCTGGCTCCTGACCAGCTGTGCCACTAACACCCTGGGACTTGGGCAAGTCACTGTCTTCTCTAAAACTCAGTTTCCTCATCTGTCAAATAGAATGTCAACCCACCTCATAGATTGTAATGACACAAAACGTATATATGTAAAAACAAAGATAATACCAGGTGGGTAGCTGGGCACAGTGGAATCACATTATTATTATTAGCAAGGCTGTATATCCTGAGAGACTCCCAGGTTTGCCTTACTCCAGGACAGAGCTTCAATCATTTATTCATTCATGAATCCATCATGCATGTATCCATATCAGGGCCCCTGTGTTCCAAGCATTGGTCCAGACCCTAGGGATAGAATCACAAACACACATGGCTCTGTCCTCCTGAAGCTTGGTGGAAAGAGACAGACATATCACCTGTCAGCCATGATTCAGTATTGACCATCTCTGTTGAATGCTGTGCAGCCAATGGTATTATGCAAATGTAATGCTGTGAGAGGGTCTACTTTATTGAATGGCTCAGGAAGGCTTCTCCTAGGCCTGATAGAGAAATAGGTCTTGGTTGGGCCTACCTGGAGACAGCAGCCCAGGCAATGGCAGAGTTGGACAAAGCTCTGGAACAGAAAGTGGTTGGATCCCTGAAGGGCCATGGGACTATATAGAAGCTTATGGTGGTCCTCTTTTCAGAATCCCGAAGGGGGTATGGCCATGACCTCTAGCCACTGGGAAAGCTGATAGCTACAGTGCTGCCATTTTCCAACAAGAGTACCCTCATTTCTGGTCATGTACCTTTCCCTGAGACAGTCTGTTTCCAATGACTGACATGTGGGGCAGGGTATAAAGGTCCAGCCCCTCATTTCAGCTCCGGAAAGTTCCAAAGGTCATTATCCTGGATTAAGATCTCCCTGCACACTGAACAGGCCCCACTGAGACTGTGTCATGGATACATCTCCCTCCACTCAACCTGCTGCTCTCCATCATTTGTCCTGATTTTGAATGATGAATAAGCCTATATAAGGCTCCTCTGGCTCCATCCACAGACAACAGAGTCCAGGATCCTGGACTCTGAGGTCTCATGATCCTGTGGGGGATCCCAGAAGAAACATCCCTCTCTTGTGCCTACAGGCTGGATCAGGCCCCTCTCGGTGACCAGGCAATGATGGAGCTCAGAGCCGTGGAGGCAAAGAATCCACAGCTGCTCATCTCCAGCATATGGTAAGGGGTGGACACAGAACTCCTACTGGTCAACCCAGGCACTATGTTTCTGCTCCAGACCTGAGGGGAGGGAACAGGGTCCTGAGGTGATGGAAAATACAAACAGAGCCAGGAAGAAACCAGGAACCACAGCAATCCAAGTGAGAATAGATCCTGTGCGTCGGGGGGTTGTCTTTTTTTTCTTTTAGTTAAAAAAGTGGAATCTCATAACATGCCTACATAAGTTCTTTCATTGGAAAAAAAGAATATGAAAGGTGAGTTAGTGGTGAGTCCTCTGGGCACAGCAAGTGTGACAATAGTAGGCACCAGGAAACCCAGATCACTGGAACAATGAAAGCAGAAACCACGTTTTTAGAAGACACAGAAAATCTCTTAGAGGACAAAACCGCCATGGGTATCACTGTCCCAACCCTAATGCTCACACACACATATACACAGGAGTATGTGCACAACACACACACACACACACACACACACACACACACACACACACACACACACTGTACTATGGGATATAAAGCCCCAGGAGAAGAAAGTCATTTTCTACCCCCAGGGGCTGTGCTGAAGCCCCATGCTCTCCAAGTTTAGTCAATTCCAGTTCATAACCATGAATTCCATCTGTCTTCTAGTTCCTAGCTGCCATCCCTGCTGACTCAGAATCTCAGGTGGGGAAGCTTCCTTCAGTGAGCTTTATGATTCCACAGCCCGTCCAGGTGACATTTGAGCACAGTGATCTGAGAGCCACTGGTCTAGAGGTCAGTGAACAGGAAAGAGTGACATAGGAGGGCCTGGAGGGGGACAGACCCCACAACAAGAACAACAGACCATGCTAAGAACCTTCTGCTTCTCCCCAGAGGAAATGAGAGGCTTTCCATCACCTCAGCTATGAAGGGGCATCTCCACCCATTTTTTTTATGGTCAGCTACTATGTAGAAAATGAGCTAGAAGGGACCAGATCAGAAGCAGGGATACCTCTCAGAGGATACTGCAGTGGTTCAGGACAATATTCACTTTATCCTGGGCCTGGGGTGGAGTCTGTGGAGGGGGAGAGTAGAGAACAGAAAGGAGAGAGATCTAGAAGGTACTGTCTAGGTGATTAGCATTAAGGGTGAGTGATTATCAGTTTGTTTTGTGCAGCTATAACACAATGTCTGACATTGAGCACTTAACAAAAAGAATCGAGATTATTTCTGGCAGTTTTGTTTACAAGGAAGGGCAAGGGAATGGACCCTACATCTAGAGAAGCCCTTCTTCCTGTTCTATCTGACTGCACAACTGGGAGTTCAGAGAGTGAGAAGCCAAGGTGACTTTTGTGGCAAGTCCTGTCAGGCCACAGGATCTATTCCTGTAATGATGGCATTAACCCCTTCATGATCTCACTGTATCTTATCCTTCACCCTATCAGCACTCTGGCATTGGAGATTAACTTTCTTAATGGGGTCCTTCTGGTGCCAGCCCCTAAGGCCCCTTTCAGAGTCCAGAAAAGATGATACAACAAGCGAGGGAAATCTAAGGATCTGAGGGCAAAGGAATGAATCAGCTCACACCATTCTTCTTTGTGTGTCTTTTTTATTGTTCAGCTGTTCTCTAAATCTACAGCTTCTTTTCAGCTCATTTTTTCCTAAGTTCTATTTGTCTATAATTTCTTAGCTCTAATTCTCTATTCTAATCCTCCTGTTTCTTCTCATCTAGCCTAATAATACTCTTTACAGGAGGCTTGAAGTCATAATAAAAATTGCAAGATTCACCTCTCTTTGGTCTAAATCACATTCCTAAGCGATAAGGAGCCAAGCCATTTATCATGGCAACCGAAGATTTCAAGGTTTCAGGACCAAGGGAGGGGGCACAGTTCCAGGGTGACAAACTCTGAGACATAGCTCTTTATGAGCAGACTTGGCAAGCGAATAACTAGCATGCTTTTCTTGGGTGCTTTGTGTAGTAACTTTGATTAGACACCTACAACTCTGACCTTGTGCATAACTGTAAAGTTTTAAAGTTAGGATCTATTTACGAAGGTCTTTAGTCTAGTTTGAACTTGCTCTGAGGTAAAAATGAGCTAATTGTGTGCAGTTGGTGTTAGACTGAAAGAAATTGTTATTTTCTTGCGTTAGTCTGAGTAAAAAGAACAAAGCAGGCTTTAAGTGTCCACAATCCATATGGGACAACAGATTTAGCTATGAAGTATATCCTAGCATATTTTCTACATATCAAAATTGTACAGCTAATGAAAAGTCACCTTCCTGACCATCCACGGATGTATGTGTGCCCATAAGGTTGAGATGCAATCATGAGATTACATTTACACATCTCATGAAAATGCATGGCAATGGAGAGATATCATAGCTGTTATTGCACATGAAATTACAGATGGAAGCAACAGTATTCAGAGTCACTGGCCTACAAGCCTTGCTTGACAGGATATCCCATCTGAGAATCACTCCTCTGGTGGGTTGACATCTTAATTATCAATTGCTATTAGCTGTATTTGCATCTTGGCCCACAAAAGCTCGTGATATCGGCTCCTGACATTTTCTAATGAGTAAACATTGAGGAACACATTCAAATTAAAGCAAAGGAGGGGTTGAGATGATCCCCCATTCAAGTATCATGGATACACAGGAGAATGGGGGCCTTCGTAGAGTTCTGGCCATGAGAAGAAGCACAGGACTGAGTTCCAATTCAGATGAGTTGGATCTTTTGTGGGGATATTGGGTACACAGCCCTGGTTTCCCTGACATCTGATGAAATGAACATGTCTATGTATAGGAAGCCACATGCGATGGACCCTACTAAGAATCCAATTGGAGAAGAAATGGGTGATAGCCTGACCTCATTCAAGCATCAAAGACTACAGTCAGGTATGTAATGGGTTCAGAACCAGAGCATCATGATTGGCAGATGAAGGGGGCACCCGTGGGAAGAAGTCAAAATCATTCCTTTCTTTTTAAAATATTTTTTTTTAGAATTTAATACATGAATATTATATTTACATCATCTCCAGCCCTCAGTCTGCCCACTCCAACAACTCCTGTGTCCCACCAAGAAAGTCTCTTAAATTCATGACCTGTTCTTAAATAGTACTGTCAAGTATATGTGTATTTACATATGTATATATAAATACAACCAATGAGTCCATTTTGTTGGTCATATATATGTTTCAAGTTGAACACTTGGGACTAAATAACCTATTAGGAAATTCTTCCTGGGGTGGGGGAGACTGATTTTTATCCCTCTCCTACCAGCTATTAATTGCTTATAGCTCTTCATTTAGGAGTGGAGCATTATCAGATTTCCCCATCCGCATTAGCATGTCAACTAGAGCTGTTATTGTGAAGATATTGTTGAGGCAGAGATATTGTTGAGATTTCATTGAGATTTCAGGAGCAACATCCCTGTTATATACAGGAAACATTATCTGCAACAGATGTCCTGGAACCAGTCATCATTTATCCCTCTGTGTCTGACATAAAACAATACAGGCTCTCTACAAACAAGAACACTACCCCTTGCAAGGCCTTCCACATCTAGAACCCAGAGAAAATACTTCTTTCTTTTCTCCCTGACTTAAGGGTTTCTGATGCCCCTTTCTCAAGTCTATGGCTTGCATCAGGCTCTATACCAGGGCTCTGTGTCTCATTCTAAGCTTCTATATCCTGAGACTTACCTCCCTGTGGTGATGTATTGTGTCCCCCAATATACTGTGTCTCCCAATAAAATAAAACTTGCCTGGAGATCAGGAAAAAAAAGCCAGCCACTATACAAAAATCATGCAATGTTAGCACACGCCTTTAATCCTATCATTTGGGAGGCAGGGTTCTATCTGGATCTATGTGAGTTCAAGGCCACACTGGGAACAGAGCCAGGCGTGGTGGCACACACCTGAAATTCCAACACTAGTTAACTATGGAGGTCTGTATTGACAGACAAAAAGTAACAGAGCTGAGCAGGAAGAAGTGATGTAACTAGACAGAGAGAGCATATCAGATGGTAGAACAGCAAGGCATTTAGGCATGGGTAGATAGGAAGTCTCACTTTTGGAAGCTGCAGAGTTGATGAGGTATGATTAGCATGTAGCTGTTCCTATTCCTCTGATATCTCTCAGGTTTTCACTACTATATCTGGCTCCATGTTTTCTACTAATAAGATCATTTAGAAATTTATCTACACCTCCCTATCCCTGCTCACCTATATTTTGAGTTATATTCTTTTCTTTTTCAACCTGCCCACTTGAGACATACTAGGAAAATCAACACTTATGGACCAATAAGAAAGAAAACAGCTGGCTGGAGAGTAGGCATTATGGTGGGATGGTTGGTCAAAAACACAGTGGAAAGACAATAAAATAAAATAATATATATATACTTTATGTGTATATATATTTATAAAACAATATTTATATAAAGGAAAATCGTGCAGGTAGCCTGATGAACAGTGATGAAAACTACAGGTACACTTTCTGCTAAGACCTAGGCTGGAGAACCTGGAAAAGAGTTCAGCCATGGTCTGTCTATTTCTGGGGAAACCTGTGGAGATGAGCCTGGACAACACAGAGTGACCTCTGTCTGGCCATTTCTAGAGGAGTGGTACTCACAATTTACACCACTAAAGACCTTCGATTCATCTTCTCCTGACTCTCCACAACACAAGCATCTGGAAGCCCTGGGGACTGAAGATGACTTCTGGGGACCTACAGGGCCTGTGGCTACTGAGGTGGTTGACAGACAGAGGAACCTGTGCCGGTGAGTGAGCTCTGCCTAGCAAAGGCTGCCTCTCCCCAGCACTTTCCACACTTTTCACCTAGTTTCTACTGTCTTCTCCTTCCCTCACTAATGCAGGTAGCAAAGCCAGGACAGGAATAAGAAGCTTGTGGTGTTATAAAAAATAGGGGTCTTTTTTATACAATTTTTCTGACATTTACCAACTGGAGAGCACAAGAACTTCCCTGTCCAATCACTCAGCTCCAGCAACCATTTTTCCAAGTTTGTTTCAACTACTCACATTCCCCCTTTGACATCACTGTCACAGGATTGTGAGTCCAGGACATCAGGTGACTTCACACACAAACGTTTCACTATGCCTCCCCCTTAGTTAAGACAGGACCTCGTCTTCCATGACCAGCACACCATTACCACATCAACAGAGCTGACGGGAGTCCTTCATTCCATCTAAACAGTCTGTGCTCAACTTGGCTTAGTATCTGAAACATGGTTTTTCTGCTGGTTATTTTATTCATGGTATAAACAGCATCCCTCCCCTCATTATATTTGGGTTCTGCTGTCTCTTACATTTCCATTAAATCCCTGTAGTCTCTGCACTCCTGCTTCACTAACAACCACTGTGTACCAAGAACCTACTAGGAGCTGAGAATGTGAGGATGAATTCAGCAGCTTTATCCTCCAAGGGCCATAGTCCCTTGAGTAATGAGTGACTGTATCCACAGTCATGGTGTCTTCCATAACCTGTTGCCCTCCTCCACCACTGTCACAGTCACTGTCTTAGCTGGAGAAACTGTCATATTCAATTTCCTTCCATAGAGTCTGACACTTATCCACCCATGTGTCACCAAACGGGAAGCCTGAGAAAATCACTGAAGATCTTGGTCAAGCATTTTTCAGGACCAAGTATTTATCGCTAATATTAACAGATGAACTCTTATTTGGGGGAACTATACTCTTTAAGAATGTAAACACTAAAAACTAAAGATGTGCTTCAGTGGTAGAGCTCTTTCCTAGTGTGCACAAGGTCCTAGTTTGATCCCCAGAACTTCACACACACACACACACACACACACACACACACACACACACCTATTTCATCACCGTCATCATCATCACAGGAATATCTAACTGCTCCAGGTGTGTGTTACCTGTAGGTTTGCTCTAGATCACTCAGTGCTCACAGGTCCATAGGATGGTGTTGTCCTTGTTACCCCTGTGTACAAATGAGGAAACAGATTTGAGGGTTAAATGTCTTAGTCAGGGATCCACAGACAGACAGCAGAGGAACCAGAACTCAGAGCCACCTGGATGAAGTCTGCTGTGTCCCCAGCCCTGCACTGGGTCTGCACCCAGCAGAGGAGCAGAGCTGGTGTTCACTGGTGTCTGCCTCTCCCTCTTCTAGAGTTCAGTTCCCCGTGCCTGGTTCCTACCACTGTCCCAACACAGGACTCCGCTTTGTGGTGACAAGGGCAGTGACCATCGAGATTGGATTCTGTTCCTGGAGCCAACACCTGGACAAGACTCCCTTGCAGCACAGTCACATGGTGGCTGGGCCTCTGTTTGACATCAAGGCTGAGCAGGGAGCTGTGGCTGCTGTGTACCTCCCTCATTTTGTGGATCTCCAAGGTAACCAAGGGAAGCATAAGGAGTAGGGTGGTGGTAATGGGAGGAGTTGACAAGTCATATAGGACAGTGTAGAATGGTGGGTGATGAGGAAAGTCTATGACTGCCTTAGTGAGGCAGAGCAGGTTATGAAGGTGGGCACTGAGATGTTTTGTCATCTCTTCTTGTCTCATGTATCTTCTTTGAAGCACATGTCTCCCAGCCTTATGACATTATATCTGTTTTACCTAAAGGAGTTTCCTTAGTAAAAAGTAATGTTCTCAATAGCAATATTAAGTGGAATTTATTAAGTGCTCTGTACATAGCCTATCTCTCAAGAACTCAGTAGGAAACAGAAAATAAATTGAGCAATGTGAAGAGATTGTTGCAAATAAGACTAAAGAAAATAACAAGGATCATTTGGTACCCAGGATACCAAAATGTGAGACATTACACTCCTACAGGCAGGGAGAAAATGATGTCACTAGATTTCATTTGAGAACTCGAGTAAAAAA
>CABHPH010000361.1:20506-31025 GCA_902168325.1 Peromyscus nudipes | reverse complement strand
AAAAGAGTAAAAGAGGGGTGTCCTAAAAAAGAGGGGGGGCTCATAAGTATCCAAACCTGTCATCACCCAAGATTCCTTCAGAAGATAGTTTAAGAAATGCAAAATTCCCAGTGAATGATCTCGTGAAGAAAGCCATTACTACAGCTCTGTCAAGGCTACACAGCCAGACGACACTTAAGAAAGGAGAAGGCAGCAGCAACCACAACACGGATCCAGGTGTTGTACAACTGGCTGATGAGGCTGATTAGCAATCCTGCTTCAAGGAGCACAGCAATAGGCCCACCATAGAGACCAGGAGAATCCAGCTCATAGCAGATGAAGTTGGTGTTTGTTCATGGTCTGAAAGTGATGAGCAGCCACAAGAGGGGGAGATCTGACACTGAAGAAGTCATGAGAAGTAACGCAAAGAAACACCGGCTGCTCCAGTCAATAGAAGAACAACTAATAGAAAACAAGCTAAGTATGCCCTAGGATATAGACATTCATAATTAATGGCAATCCCACAAGAAGAAAACAAATAAAGATGAAGACACAAAGCAGGACTTGGTTGAAAAGAACTCACAAAACAAATACAAACAACTGAGACATCTACAAACACACAAAGCCCTGAGCTCCAGACTCTAACATGGGAGCAGTGCTACCTGGATGGCGACTTCCTAGTGTGTCTGAGGCCCATCCAACAGGTCCACACAGAGCTTCTGGTCTCCCCAACAACACTTGCCCCAGTCACCACTCAAGCTTCTTCCCGGCAGGCCACCACCTTTCCTGTGCCTTACTCCCACTCTCAGATCAGACAATTACCCTGTTGGAATATTGAAACAAGGTGATTCTGTTACAGTGTAGGAAGCAACAATATGTGTAGCAAGGACAGTCACAGGGCCAGGTGGTGTGTGTGTGTGTTTCCCTTCTTTGGGATTTACCACTGTGGGTTTATCTATCGCCTGTATTTTCGTGGGTGCATCTGACTTCCTTAGGTTAGAGTTTTCCTTCTAGTGCTTTCTGTAGGGCTGTGGACAGGTATTGTTTAAATCTGGTTTTGTCTTGGAATGTCTTGTACACTCTGTCTATGCTGATTGAAAGCTTTGCTGAATATATTAGTCTAGGCTGGTATCCACAGTCTCTTAGTGTCTGTATAACGTCTATCCAGGACCTTCGGGCTTTCAGAGTCTCCATTGAGAAGTTGAATGTTATTCTGATGATCTGCCTTTATTAGTCACTTGGCCTTTTTCTTTTGCTGCTCTTAATATTCTTTCTTTATTCTGTATGTTTAGCAGTTTAATTATTATGTGGCAAGGGGACTTTGAGGGGGTATAGTCTATTTAGTGCTCTATAAGCTTCTTGTATCTTCGTAGGTATTTCCTTCTTTAAGTTGGAAAAGTTTTCTTCCATGATTTTGTTGAATATATTTTCTGTGCCTTTGAGTTGGTATTCTTCTCCTTCTTCTATCCCTATTATTCTTAGGTTTGGCCTTTTCATGGTGTCCCAGATTTCCTGGACATTTTGTGTTATGACTTTTTTGGCTCTGGTATTTTCTTTGACTGATGAATGTATTTCTTCTATTGTATCCTCTACACCAGAGATTCTCTCTTCCATCTCCTGTATTCTGTTGTTTATGCTTGCATCTGGAGTTCCCATTCGTTTACTCGGATTTTCTATTTCCAGCATTCCCTTGGTTTGTGTCTTCTTCATTGTTTCTATTTCAGTTTTCAGGTCTCAGACTGTTTCCTTCAAATATTTAATTGTTTTTCATGGTTTTCTTGGCTTTCTTTAAGGGATTTATTGATTTCTTCCAATTTTTTGTTTGTCTTTTCCTCAATTTTTTAGGGGAATTTTTCATTTCCTCTTTAAAGGCCTCTATCATCTTCATAAAGTTATTTTTAAGATCACTTTCTTCTGCTTTTTCTATGTTGTGATGTTCAGGTCTTGCTGTTGTAGAACCGCTAGGTTCTGGTGATGCCATATTGCTCTTTATGTTGTTATACGTATTTTTGCACGGGTGTCTACCCATCTCTTCCTCTAATAGGTGCAAGAGGTGCCTGTGTCTGAGCTAGCTGCTCTTGGTCCAATCTGTGCTTGCTGTGTCTGTGTCTTAGGGGCCACACTGGGTCCAATCTTAGTTCTTGGTCTAATTAGAGCTGATTCTGTGTCTCAGGGAACTGCTCTTAGTCCAATACAAGCTGGCAGATTCTGTGTCTCAGGAAGCCTCTGGGGTCACAGGGAGATGGGTATGTTTGGGGTAGGGCATGGGTCTTGTAGATTGCAGGGTATGATGGGGGATTTTATTGGGAGAGCCTGCCCATTGGAGTCTTCCCTACTGGCCAGCAACTGGAGCAGCGATGGATGTGGGTTCCCAGGGACTGGTTGTGTCCCAGGGCCTAGGTCCTAGAGGCAGGACTCTCTGGGTGGTAGAAGAGTCACTCACCTCTTGGTCCAATGAGAGCTGGCGGATTCCATGTCTCAACATACAATGACACAGAATAAACATTGCCATTCAAAAATGGAAAAATCGGGGCATTCCAAGGAATGATCAGACCACAGCAGGACAAAAACTCCATCAGCATAAATACCAATTACTGCAGCTTCCTGTCCAGTTATAGAGCTCATGATGTCATTTACAAGGGTACAAAAGTAGTTCCAGCTCTTCAGTTCTGCCACATGAAGCACACCTAGTCTCTCTCGGGCCAACTGTCTACTCCTTGCCTACAACTTTCTTCAGCAGAAAAAATGTGGTTCTGGCTTCTCCAACATTCTAGGATGTCCATTCCACCTTAGGCTTCACTTTCAAAGATTCACAGAAGGAGCTCTCAGGTCCTCCTTGTAAGATCTTTGACTCTGGCACATTGCCTGGCCTCAGCTGCTATCTGAAACTGTGCAGCATAACTCAGTGGCCTATTAATCTAGCATCTTTCATACCTAAAAACTATACTGATGACACTGCCAAGTTCTACTCCAAGCTAGAAATGTGGACTGCCCCCTCTACCCTGGACCATAGCTGTATGATGGGCTGACCATGTGGAAATACTTCCTTGAGCATTTGCATTTGTGGAACAGGGAAAATCATCAGTTAAGGCTTTCTGACTTAAATGAACTTGGATCTTCACAAGAAAATCTCCTCCATTATGCCCTGAGGCCTGTATCCAAGGTGATTCTAGATTTCATCAAGTTCACATTTGACATTAACCATTCCATTTATGCATCCAGCTTTGTCTTCAGTGGACAAAGGTAGGTACCCTCGGGTCTCATTCATAACAGCAAACTCCATCCTGCAACAAGTACATTAGCGGACATTGCCAAATCAAAGGCACTGAGGCTAGTGATGGCAGCACCTCAGAGCACCTGCTGGGTGTCCAGTCTCTGACAATGGCCTCTGTGAATGTATTCTTTATAGCATGAATGGATGAGACCATCAAGAACCTCCACTCCACCATTAATGCTCCCCCAGCAGCTAGACAGGGCCAAAGCCAAGGCTGCTCCAATGAGGGGCAGTTTGCACAAGTCACCTCTGGCAGCAGGTCACACCTCCTTGGCATAGTGAATCAGTAGTATGGAAATACTTTATTGATCTGCTATGTATTCACTGGTGATTAGTTAATAAATCTTCAGATATTTTTGTTCACAGTATTTCTCATAAACATAAACAAATAAGTAAAATCTAAAAAGACATCATGACCAAAGAATTTATAGGAGAAATAGTTTATTGAGACTTAAAGATTCAGAGGGTGAGTCTGTGACCATCATGGCAGGGAGCATGGCAGAAAGCAGGCAGCCTTGGCACTGGAGCAGTAGCCAAGAGCTTACATCCTTATTGTCAAGGAGGAGAGAGAAAGGAACCTGGAAACAGCACAAGCTTTTGAAAACTCTAAGCCCACCCCAGTGACATATCTCTTCCAATAAGGTCACACCTCTTACTCCTTCCCAAACAGTTCCACCAGCTATGGAGGCCATTCTCATGCAAACCACCACAGTCATTCTAAATCCTAGGGTGCTATTTTCCAGCCGAGCATGAGTCAGTGGAAACACTAAATCTACATCTTTGAATCTGTTCTTTAACAGAGGGACAGGTGGACATCTCCTGGTTCCATGTGGCCCATTTTCAAGAACATGGGATGGTCCTAGAAATGCCCAACAGAGTGGAGCAGAGCTGCGCAACCTTGGAAAACCCAAGCTTCTCCCCAATGGGAGTTCTACTGAGACTGATCCCTGCTGTCAGACACTTCATCCCAGTCACTTCCATCACACTGATCTACTATCACCTCAATCTGAAGGAAGTCACCCTTCATCTCTACCTGATCCCCAATGACTGCACCATTCGGAAGGTGACATTGATAATCACAAAAGTGGGGCCAGGGTGGACTGACAGAAAGCTTGAGACATAGTTAGTGAGCCCCTAGTTTCTCAACATGGGGTGGATATTCAGTTCTATAAGATAAATGCTGGTGTTTATAATTCTGCGGTCTTCTTGGCCCCCTCACACCAGAGTTAACCCCAACTACCTTTAATGCTCCTTTAGCAATCTCTATATAGTCTTCTATGGCCTCTTTCTACCCATCAGAAGAAAGTGAATGCTCCATGTCCAACATATAGTCAGCTCCCTTCTTTTCTGGCAGGGACATTGTTCCCACAATGAACATGACAGGAGCCAATAATTCAACAGTCTGTGTGACTGAACACAAGGCAGAAAGGTGACCAGAAGGTGTCACCACCCCACCCCACACAAATGTGCTGATCAACCACCTCACCTTATTCAGACCAGATAGAAGTTGTAGCCCAGAAATCTAGTTAAATCACTGTCTGCAACGTTCCCTAGGCCATTGATGATGAAGAAATGAAGTTCCAATTTGTTCGAATAAACAAGCCACCACCACTAGACTCTCTTTATATTGGCTCCCGCTACACAGTGTCTGCTTCCAAGAAGCTGGAAATCATCCCAAACGTGAGCAACCAAGTATTTGCTTCTTTTCACAGTCAGATACCAGGTTTGGGAAACTGGGGGGCAGATTACAAGGCTTTGCAGCAAACTGCAATTAGGCAGAAAACAATTGGTATTTGGGATGAGCAAGAATATATCCACGTTAGGTAGAAAGCAACTTAACGGACCACACAGGAATACAGAAAGCCTGGAGAATTGAGGAATTAGATTCAATATGACACAGAGAAGGGGCAGCCTAACATGGACGGCAAGCCCTGACTTAAGACGTGTGAACAGGACTCTCAGGATGAGCTCTCACTCGTCATGGTTTGAATCTGAAACGTCTCCTACAGGTGTAAATGTTAAACATTTGATCCCCAGTTTATACCAGTATTTGGGGAGTTGTGGAAACAGATAGGTGAGGCCTGGCCATCTGAAGCAGGCCACTAGTGGCAGGCGGTGAGGGCTATAGCCATGCCCTGCTCCCACCTCAGACTTGGATTCCTGATCCTCTGGGATATAACAAGCTGTACCACAATCTCCTGCCACCAAGAATGGAGCCCCAGCTTCCATGTGTTCCCCACCATGAAACTAAACATAAACCCTTCCTCAAGTTGTTTCCTGTCATGTTTTTCCAGAGTGATGAGAAAAGAAACAGCATGATGGGAATCTTAGCTGGATCCATAAGCATCCTCCGTATCTTTTGTTGCTACATTCTTTCTATGTCTCCTTCCACAATGTTCCAACCTTCTGATTAAAGATGTACATTCAAAGGCTATGGGTTACGTCAGTTGCAAAAGATAACCAGTGTCTGATGTGGTATGCAAGATCAAGAAAGTATGGGGGTGTAAAGCCCTCGTTCACATGAGTAGAAGATTCTCACACAGGCTCTCTCTCTCTCTCTCTCTCTCTCTCTCTCTCTCTCTCTCTCTCTCTCTCTCTCTCTCTCTCTTTGCAGGAACTGGAGCTGTGCTACAGGAGCCCTGGGGAATCCCAGCTTTTCTCTGAGATCTATGTTGATCACATGGGTTCAGGGATTAAGCTCCAGATTAAAGACAAGAAGCATCAGAATCTCATTTGGGAAGCCTTGCTGAAACCAGGTAAAATTAGTTTAGGTCCAGACATCTCAAAGGTTGAAGAAAGGCAATGAGTGGGGAGAGGTGTGTTGTCACTAATTCTTGGTGTCATGAAATAGCCAGAGTAGTTATGTTGCTTTTGTTAGATCCAAAACTTGTGGTTAGAGTTAGAGTGAGAGCAAGGAGAAGAGGAGCAGGAAAAGGTGAAGAGAAGAGAAGAACAGAAGAGGAAGTGGGCAGAGAAGAGGAGCGGTGAGAGGAAAGAAGGAGGAGAAGGAGAGGCAGGAAGCTCATGCAAGATATTCTGTTCCTGGACATACCTCCAGGGACCCAATTCCTCCAACTGTGCACTCTTACAGTTTCCAACACCATTCTCAGTACTCAAGCAATTATGAGTGCTCTAGTGTGTGAGTTCATTCATAAAACCGCAGTCCTCAAGCAATTATGAGTGCTCTAGTGTATGAGTTCATTCATAAAATCACAGTCCTCAAGCAATTATGAGTGCTCTAGTGTGTGAGTTCATTCATAAAATCACAGTCCTCATGACTGAACATCCTCTGATTACTGCCGCAGGAACCCATCCTTCAGCACATGATCATTTATCAGGGAACACACCACATCTATGCCACCGCATATCCTAAGCCCCATTTTCTCAGTCCTGTATCCTGATGTCTGCCCCCAATGTCCTAGAAATGAAAGTTGTTTTTCTGTTTGTTTGTTTGGTTGGTTGGTTGGGTTGTGTTTTTTTTTTTGGTTTTTTTTGGTTTTTTGAGACAGGGTTTCTCTGTGTAGCTTTGCACCTTTCCTGGAACTCACTTGGTAGCCCAGGCTGGCCTCCAACTCACAGAGATCCGCCTGCCTCTGCCTCCCAAGTGCTGGGATTAAAGGCATGCGCTACCACCGCCCGGCTGAAATGAAAGTTTTTTGAGACGTACGAAGCATCTGGCACTAGTTCACATTTAAATGTAAACAGCTAAAACGAAGGCATTTTTGTTATCATGCAATATTCAATCTTAAATCCATACATAATTTTATATACATTTTGTTTTAACAATTTTATATATTCATACAATGCATTCTAGTAACCCCACCCTAAACACACCTTCTTATCTCCCTCCTACTCCTGCCAGCCCCTCTTCTTTACTACAAATCCCTTCCCCACATTCATAAAGTTTTGCTTTGTGTCTCTCAGAGTTTAAGTGGGACCATCTGTGTACCTGTGCATTCAGAACTATCCAGTATAACTGAGTGAGTTCTCAGTGGGTACGGATGGATTGTATACATCCCTTCTCCCATAGTCCATTATTTGCCAATATTTCAGCACTAAGTGGTACTGTCCCTGTGAACTGCTTCACATGTCCAGCTGACTAATGGGCAGACCCTACTTGTGTGGGTCCAGAGACTGTAGGTGCAGGTGATTCTGTCCCACCATTCTTTCCAATTTCTCTTCCTAGAGGCTCATGGGAGTGATAGAAATATCTACTTATAGGGATGGGTATTCAACCATCCTTTATTCTCATATCCTGTACAGACGTGGGTATCTGCATTCACCTCCATTCACATCAGTGAGCAGCTCTTCTGAAGAAGGCTGAAAGTAGCCTTTGTCTGTGGTATAAACATTGATATTTAGAAGGGCATAGACACTGTATCCATTTAGCTAGGCAGCAATAGTAGCTAGTCTCAAGGGCCTATGATATCCAAAAACCTGAGGTTTTTTTTTTGTTTGTTTTATCAGTTTAAAATGCGATCTTGTGGAGTGGGCTTGAAATGTAATAAGTGAGCACTGTAATAAGTGAGCACTGTAATAAGTGAGCACTGTAATAAGTGAGCACTGATTGCTCCCACCACAGTTGTGCCACTATTTCAGCATGGGACCATCTGGCCTGGCAGGATGGCTGTTGATGCCTTTTCTTCCTCAGCAGCCTGCATAACAGCATTTTACTCTATAAAAGCTTCCAACTCAGTTCCAACTTGAATTCTCTGTACCACATATCCAAGATGTGTGGTGTCTTCAGCAATAAGGTCTTATTCACTAGTTCTGATAGGGAGCCAAGATGAAGGAAATGCACCTGTATTGTCTAGGGAACCTCCAGGGGCTCCCTGTCCAACAGCTCCTATGAAGATATCCCACACTTGGAACTGGATTTTGTTATTGAAACTCATTACTTCTAAGATCTCCCATTTCAATCCTCATAGGGTGTCTTGTATTGGAACTCTTTTATGATTTTTGTATTGGATTACAAATAATAGGTTTTTTTACAACTTTTAAATACTGTCTTCATTTTCAGTAACAAATCCTACCCTCCCCCTTATCTCCTCCCTCCCCCACCCCTCTTGCTGTTTGAATATTTCTGCCCCCGTACTCACTCTCTACCCTCATTTTACCAATACACTACTGTCCTCCTTTCCTCCCTAAGGCCCCACCCGTTTCTAGTTTTCTGGTGTCCAGGGGTTCACCAAATTAAACGCACAGAACTGAAGACTCCAGCATAAAAACTGCATGTGAGAGATGTGGTGTTTTTCTTTCTGGGCCTGGCTTATCTTCCTCACTGTTTTTCCTATTGTCTACACTTACCTTTCATAATGCCATTTTCTTCACACCTGAAAAAAATCCATGGTATATACGTGCCACACTTTCATTACCTAATTAACTATTAATAGACATCTAGGCTGATGGCATTCCCTAGCTATTGTGAACAGAACTTCACTGAGCATGTTTGTGCAAATGTCTCCATAGTAGAATAGATATTCCTTTGAGTATATTACCAGGAGTGGTAAGGTTGGTTTATATGGTAGTTCTATATCTAGTTCTTAAGGATCTTCCAGGTTGATTTCCACAGTGGTGGCACCAGTTTTCACTCCCACAGACAGTGTATAAGTGTTCTCCCTCCCGCATATCCACTCCAGCATTTGTTATCATTTGTATCCTCGATATTGGACATTCTAAAGGGATGAGATGGGAATCATAAGTAATTTTAACCTTATTTCCCTAATGGCTAAGTGTTTCCTAGCCATGTGTATTTCCTTCTTTGGGAATTCTGTTGTTACTCCTATGACAAAGCTCAGAATTGTACTGTTTTCTTGTTCAGATTTTCAGTTCCATGTATATTCCTATTACTAATCTTCTGTCAGATGTTAGCTGGGAAATCATTTCTCCCATTCTCGGCTGAATGTTCAATCAATTAAGTTTCCTTTGCTATACAGAACTTTTTAAGTGTACTGAGATCATATTTATCAATTATTGGATCTACTTCCTGTGCTACTGGAGTCTTATTCAGACAATCCTGACTTATGCTGCTGTGTTGAAATGGTCTCCCTACTTTTTACTCTAAAGATTCGGTGTATTGGGTCCCATATTAAGGTCTTTGATCATTGAGTTTGTTTTTTAAAGGTGAGATATAGGCATTTAGTTTAGTTCTTCCATGCAGTGCTATCTAGGTTTTCCAGCACCCTTTGTTTAACTGGCTGTCTTTTCTCCAAAGTATATTTTGGGTTCTTGGTCAAAGGCCACGCAGCTACGGCTGTGTGGACTTTTACCCAGATTTCTATTCTATTTTATTGATCTGCACATCTCTTCATACCAATACCATGCTGTTTTTACTACTATGGCTGCAGCATTGGTTTGAAATCAGGTGTGATGAAGCTTTCCACAAAATTGTTTTTGTTCAGGATTACCTTGGACACCCTATGTCTCTAGTGGTTCCACATGTGTTTCAGCATTATTTTCCACACTATCTGTGAAGAATGTCCCTGGCATATTAATTGGGACTGCATTGATTATGTAGTGTGCTTTTAATTGGGTGGCTATTTTCACAATATTTATTTTTGCCAGCAATGAGCATTGGGGGAAAAATTTCTTCTCATCTTCAAAGTCCTCCTTCAATTTCTTCCTTTTACATATATATATCTTAAAGTTCTTCTTATAAAGTGCTTAAGTGCTTTCATTTCCATGGTAAGGTTTTCTGTCCCAAAACTTTGTGTCTTTATTTATTTATTTGTTGGCTCTTGTAATTCATCCATATTTTCAAGCTGACACAGACAAGAGAAAACCAAATAGTGACATTTCTTTGGTGAAGTGACAATACAATCTTAGCCTAACACCCACAATGCCAAAACCAAACTCCTCTTATCAGTATCTCTGGAGATGACCAGCCCTTGTCAGCTGTCAAACAGTGGTGGTTTCTACTCCTGAGCTGCTAGAAACAGGCTATTGTGGTCAAAGAACTGCCTTTGCTCAGCCTTGACCTGAGTGACCCACGGGTGGAGAACTGACCTGCCCCAGCATCAGGCCAGGGTTTGAATCTCACTCCAGCACTGACTCTGCAGGTGATCTTGGAAAGTGACTTAACTCATTTGAGTCTGGTCTTCCTCACCTGTAAACCGGAGATCAGAATTAGTTACTGGTAGGGGGATTGGAAGGGTTAAATGCTGTTCATCACCATCTCACAATGTGATCCTTACCTGATGGGAGCAATGTTGCTGTTTTTTATTATTATTATTATTATTATTATTATTATTATTATTATTATTATTA
>CABHPH010000361.1:1246-20496 GCA_902168325.1 Peromyscus nudipes | reverse complement strand
TATTATTATTATTATTATTATTATTATTATTATTATTATTATTATTAAGCCAAATTCTTCCTCATGATTTTGTTATGTTCTTTGAGACTCATTAAGACCTACTCCCTTCCCATATTCCAATACTAGAAGATTATAACCATGGACTTCTTGTGTCCCCAGTCTTACATTTTGGTTTTTAAATACATGTCAATCACTTTCTTCATTAGATGCTCCCATTTATCTACAAGTCAGGATGCACCAAGATGGTTCAACTAGCGTGGAGTGTACAAACTATCATCCTTTTTTCACACAAATGCAAGCAGGGCTTCCAATACTACAAACTGGGTCCTTGGGCTCACTTCTCTAAACTGTTAGAGCACAGTGAATTTAAGGTCTTTTCAAACTCCTGGGGCTGATTCATGAACTGAAATTTATTAGCCTCCCCCACTTGGTGCTAAAATTCACTCATTGTTCTCATATGCTCAGTCTTGCTTCATCTTGATTCTGCAATCAAATCAAGAACACATGTTTGTGGCATGTGAGTGTACAATGTCAAACAAGGACAAGAAAATAGTTTTCTACCCAGGATCGAATGTCAAATGATTTAAGCCAGCAAGGGACTTGGTTAGTTCTCCATGAGGAATTCAATCTAGGATAAAATTGAGGCTGTGGTTATGTGGGAGAAATATCTATTGCTCATTCACATGTCTTCTCTCTCTATGATGATAGTCCTCACACCTAGATTCCCTGTGTGAGTTAGGAAATGTTCACTTTCCAGAATATATCAGAATTTCTGTAGTGAACTATTTTGAGAATGAACTACTCTCAAAATCTCAAGCATGGGTGGGAATTTCACAGAGTGCACTGAGTATTGGTGACAAGCATCATTACAGATGTATCATCTCTCCTTTCTTCCAGGGGACCTGAGACCTGTACCACCCATGATCCCTGCAGGCCACGAAGGTCAGTAACAACTATATAAGGCCAGAGAAGCCAATAGTATGGGGCTGGTAGATGATCTAATCCTTGAGAGAAGGGCAGTGAGAAGGAGGGAGCCTCGCTTTCCAAACCTCACCAGGAAGGGTAGGAGAGGTGCATGCCCAGGGCAGAGTTCCTCTCATGCCCCTTGCTACTTCCCATGTTGACAATAACTCCACTCATCTCCAACCTGAACACCCCACCATGAACCCATCATTCTAGTTAGGTAGAGTGTCAGATTAATAACTGGCATCAGGAAGGATATAGATATTATTTCAAATGACCTTCCAGAGGAAGGAGGGAGTCAGGGGTGCAGATGAGGTAGGTGAAAAAAAAAAACAAGAAGTGGGCAGCCAGTGGGAGAGCCCATGGATGAGCCTTTCTTCTCTCAGTACCAGTCTCATCTTCACCCCTAGATGCCCCTGCCTTGCCACATTTCCTGGACCAGCATCGGGAGCAGCTGGTGGCCCGAGTGACGTCAGTGGACTCTCTCTTGGACAAGCTGCATAGTCTGGTGCTGAGTGAAGAGGAGTATGAGACAGTGCGAGCTGAAGCCACCAACCAAGACAAGATGAGGAAGCTCTTCACCTTCAGCAGGTCCTGGACCAGGGCCTGCAAAGACCGAGTCTACCGAGCTCTGAAGGACACCCATCCTCACCTGATCATGGACCTGTTTGAAAAGTCAGGCGGAATCTCTATGGGATCCTGATATCTTAGTGGCTGAGAGGTGGGCACTCAAATGATTCCTGGCTCTGCCTGACTTTCCTTGGGCTACTAAATTATAAACCAGTAGTCATCTCAGTGGCCTTTCTGATGGCAATGTTTCCAGGACACCTTTTAGGGAACCAGATGTTCCCTCTTGACCTTCCCCAGCCAGATGTTCGTGTGGGATGAGCATCTCAGGAAATGTCCAGTGGAGTCAGCAAGTCTATTCACGTCTTGTCCAGCCTGCTCCTATGGCCTGAGGGACCAGTCTCAAAACCACCTGACACACCATAATACAAGCAGGACTGGAGCGCATGGAAATGGAGACAGTGAGATGGCCCTTTCCCTGGAAAGTGAATGTCTAATGAACAGGAAAGGAAGGGGGCTTCTCAAACATTTCCTACCCTCAAAACCTCTTTCCAAATAATTTTTATGTGCCTCTGGATATGTAGCTTTATAAGTATATAAATCAAACATTTTTACTAAAAATAAATCTTAAAGACATTTATTATAAACAACACTTCGTTGTAATACAGTTTTACCATTTGTTAAAAATAATAACAAATTTGCAAACTAATGAAATGCCTGTTTTTTTCATTTTTTGCATTTGGAATTAAATCTTCATTGAATATTTGATGCTATAAGACATTGAGAATCTTCAGTGTCTCTCAGAGTTGGTGGATACTTTGCATTCCTGGTACTTCACACAGTTGTGTAGTGCACATTCCAGAAGCTGGTGAAAATTCTGTCCTAATCACAGGCCAAATTCACTTACCATCTCTTTATGTAACTCAAGTCAGTAACTCCAAACACAAGCTTGTAAAACAGAACGTTCTCACATAATGGAGTGCGAAGATATGCTAACATGATTATTACATGGTAGATAATGAAAATGGGAATATACTTAGATCTTTACATTCCATAATTAAGGTATCATGTTTCTATGAGAACAGAAAATCTCATCTGTACAGGGAAAATGCTGTAATCACAGCAAGCAATAGCCTAGACTCTGAGCCAAGGTGTTTCAGGAGCATCGTAGAGGTTGTGTGGTACGCAGGCTCAAGCAGTGCTAGTACTCATGTTGTGTGCTCAGAACCACAGGTATGGGGAAGTCACATGATGCAACATGGCTCATACTGTAAGAAACACCTCAGACTCAGTGCACATTTGGATTAACCTTGCCCACTGCATGTGCACAAACCTGTTGTTCTTGTCAATATTTTGCAGTCCCACATTTAGTTAAGTCATCCCAAATGGAGGTGGGATTCACGGCTTGAGAAACTGATGGTAAAAAGGTGGTGAACAGAAGGCTCGGCGGCTAAGAGCTGCTCCTGTAGAAGATCAGAGTTCTACTCCCAGAACCCACATCAGGCAGCTCACACCTGTAACACCAACTCCATGTTGGTGAGGAATTCATGGCACCCACACACAGGTGTACATTCAAATACACATACACAGAAACATGTACACAAGTGGACACACACAATTTTTTTTAATTTTTATAAAACAATGACAAAATGGGATTCCTCTCCACTGCTCACCCATCTACCAGATTAGAACTTAAGACTTGAGAGGCTGTGCTTTTGCCTCAGGGTAGGTCTTTCAGTCTCTATTCCAGAACATCCAGTTTCCTTCTGGATCAAGCTTCTGCTCCCCTCCCAGCCAGGCCCATGGCCAGAGCTGTTAGCCTGGCTTCTCAGTGCCTCCCATTTCTCCTCTGGGCTCTGCAGGTGTGCTAGCTCTGACTGTGTGAATCTCTGAAGCTCTCGCTCTTTTTCTCTCTTGAAACACAGTGTTTTCCGTATTCTAACTCCTGTCCTACACTGGTTCACAGGCAGGCAGGTGACTTCTCCCCAGACTTCTTACCCACAATCCTCTAGGCTTTTATTTGACAAGAGATAATTCCAAGTTTTGACCTCCCTTTCTGCTATATTTATTTCATCGGAAGCTTAGAAATAATTTAAAACAAAAGGAATTGGGTTATAACAAGTGAAGTCAAGGTTCTGTTTGTTTGTTTGTTTGTTTGTTTGTTTTTTGACACCAGGTTTCTCTGTGTATCCTTGTCTTTCTGAGAAATCACTCTGTAGACCAGGCTGGCCTCAAACTCAGAGATCTGCCTGTCTCTCCCTCCCGAGTGCAGGGATTAACAGCCTGTGCCACCCCACCCAACCTGAAGTCAAGGTTTCTAAATGTGTATGACAGATGTAACGCAATGGGGTTATTTTTAAATGAGTGAAAATGCTAAAATATCAATAGCTAAATATAAATGTCTAGGTAACCCATGCCTCCTTACTGATGCAGTTAGGATGCTCTGAGAAAAAAAAGCCCTGACAGAACAGACCAGGCAGAGAGACACGGTCTCCATAACTGAGTCTTCAACTTGTCTCCTCTGGAGGACACGTCATCTGGACAGTAGCAAATGGTTTTGTTGCTTCATTCAGATAACTGAACATTCTCGGGGAAAATAGTTAGAGAATAAAATACCTCAGTATTAATTTTCCTTCCAAAAATGTTATGATGTCTTTTCTGAGCTGAATGTCTCAAGACGCGATCTGTGCAGCCTGCACAGCTATTGTCATTTTACAAACACACTTCATGGTGCCACCAAGAGACTCCAGAACCTGCAGTAAGTTTCAGATGCTTTAATAAGTCTGAAAGGGACAGTAAGTATTTAGAAATAGACTTTAAAGTACACTTTCATCCAACATGAGCTAGTGATTTAAGAAAAAAATGTGTTTTATATAATGAAAAAACTTATTGATATGTGTTAATGATAATTAAGCACAATTATAAGAGTAAAACTCTGAAAATTGAACTTTAAGATGATTAAGGGTTCATCCTTTTTAAATGTCCTGTAGTCCATAGCTTGCATAAGGAAAATTTATGTGACATTGGGTTTTAAAATGGCAACTATCAGCTCAAGTAGCAGTCTGCTGGGGGAACAGCTTTTCTTAGTTTTTAACTGCATATACCCTTTAATGAAAACTGTTTGGGATCAAGCTACCAGCTGTGGCTTAGTGTCAATAAAATGGGTTTTTCAATGTGACCTGACACCAATAGTCACAACAGAGAGCTGAGGGAACCTGCTTCTTCGCTTGAAGTGGCGGTGGGGGAAGAGGCTGTCTTTTCCTGCCAAGTCCTTCCTTACATTGTTAGAAATTTTTATTTAACTTTTTCTGTCTTCCAGGAGAAACATTTTAAAATTAAAAACCACAGTCTTTGGTTCTTGACACCTTAAATGGTTTTTTTAAAGCATATTTATTTTCAGTATATATATATATATTATTCTTATTCCTAAATTATCATGATTAGACTAGAAAAATGGATGTATAGCTTCAAAGTATTTCCCTTTGACAGAAACTTCATTTTACAGAATCTAAACCTTAATGATTGAAAAAAAAACAGACTCTAACATAACTCAAGGAAATCCATTGTTATTTCAGCTCTTCTTCTCTGGAAGCGGCATTGCTACATTGTTTCCATTTAGTATAATCTCATCTAACTTTGTATCCTTCTTTCTTCTGGTGTAATTTCAAACTGTGACATCTTCCAACAGCATATTGACAAGGTCATCCAATCCTAGAAGTGTACCAACAATTTCTTTATCACTATTCTTCACAGTGTGAGCTCTTAATCCTACACATTTGTCCACAAGCTCTAGTGGTAGGAGCTGCCACAGGTTTGCGGTTGTGTTAGCTGCCATGGCCGTGCGGGAAGCACGTTTTACTTGAACAAGTGACACAGTTAATGAAATAGCTGTTTTGAGACTAGGACATAACAATCAACAAACATGCTTCTTCTTGTCTTCTAAGAGCTTTCATTCTCTGTGTAGGTAGAAGTGACAGAAACAAATCAAGTTTGAGGCGTTGGGTGGTAACAAGTGTCAAGTGGAAAAATAAAAGAGAATAAATCTGGAGGAGCCGTTCTGTTTCAGAAAGGAGGTAGCAAGCTTCTGCCTAGTAGAAAGGCATTCCAAAAGAATGGTGAAGACAGTGCAAAGGTCCTGAGGTGAGCAAGTTCCCAGTGTACTCAAGGAATAGAAAGGCAGAGCAGATAACCCACAGCAGAGTGAGTGAGGAGCGTGAAGTGGGATCTAATGTCAGAAAAGGGCAGGGTGGGGTGGAGAGGGTCATGTAGAGCTAGCTCATGACCTACTGACAGGAACCAGTATTTCCCTCACTGTGAGATGAAAAGGATAGGAAGGTTTGACTAAGAGGTGACTTAAACTAACTTAAATATTCGATTGTGACTCTGGCTTCAAGACTGAGAATAGACCATGAAGCATCAGCAGGAGAGTTAGGAAGCTGGAGCACAGTACCCAGGATGCTGACTGGACCAGCAGTCTCCTTGGGCACAGTGAAGAGTCAGATTACAAATCTGATTAAAGCCAGGGTCAGGCTGGGGAGATGGATCAGTGGATACAGCACGGGCTGTGCAAGCATGAGGACATTTGCTCTGATCACAGCATCCTCACAAATGCATGCTGGGATGGCTGCAGGCTTGTCATCCCAGAGTTCAGGAGGAGGAAATAGGAAGTACCCCTAGCTGCATGACTAGTTAGACTAGCCAAATCCATAAGCTCTCAGGTCACACACATGTGAGTCCGCATGCACATGACCATGCACACACATCACAGACCTACAGGATAAAACATGTTAGTGGAAATTAAATACCAGATTTGAGATTTAGGAGACTTAAGAAGTCAAAAAGAATCACAGGGTTTAGCTCCTGAGAGCCACTTCCTGAAACGAAGAACTTGTGCCCTGGGCAGGCTACAGGGAAGAGAGGGAGTGCAGAGATCCAGAGCACAAATCTGGGGAGTTCCAGGAGCTTTAGCTGAACTGGGACCTGTTGGCAAAACTGGGAGACCCACATTAGTAGATGAGTGAAGTGAGGCTCAGACATGAGTCCTGCACTTAGGAGGCAGGGCCTCTGCAGTCCTGGATGAAGCTCTCAAGCCTGACTCCTCCAGCCCAGGCATCTGCAGAGATTTCACAACAGGAAATGAGATGAACAATGTTGAAACTATACTCTCAGAGTTCAGAGGAAGTACATCTGCGCAGGTTCTCAGATTCTTGCTTCCTGGAGGGGACAGAGTCTCTTTCTCTTTTAAAGAAGATGATTTCTAGCTGAGGAGCCTTGGCCAGGGACGCACACATTAAGTGGGCCTGTGGAGGAGAAGGTGAGTAGTGGGACCAACAGAATCCACCAAACCATTTGAGTTGTGGGAAGGAAGTCCTGGCCTGACTGCACTAAGGCATACTGTGGCAGACATGGGGACCTCATCCTGAGAGCCAGGGCCCAGGCTCCAGTCCCTGCTTGGAGAGTGTACAGGCCAGCTCTGGTGGATCACAGCTCCTATCATAGCCTATCCTGCACCCTCTTCTCTTCTGTCTGATCTGATGCCACAGGAATAAGGATCCCAAGGGAAGCCTGGGGACAAGAAAGAAAGAAGGTAAAAGCAGCAGCTGGGAGCAGCAGGTCTTGCATAAGCTGATTCCTTAGGCCAAGCAGGTTTGTTAGGAAGTATAGCAGCATTTATACGATGTGAGGTGTGGTGTGGACGGTCAAGGTCAGCAGAGAGTTAAGTCAGACAGTGTGCAAAGAGAACACGGGATCCCTGAGACACAGCTGCCTTAGGACTGATAACCACAGCCTCGGGGAAAGAGTCAGGTCCCCAGAAGCTACAACTTCAGTTCCTCTGAGGCACTGATTCCGGTGTCAGGCTGGCTTCAACAAGTCCACTCCTGGGCAAGGACACAGAGCTAATGTCACTTTGCCCTTCATCGTAGCCTCTGAGAAAGTCTTGGGTCTCTCTTACCCCCCACACTTACCCATGTGTCTCTTAGGTTTTCTCTGGGTAATTTGTGCTTTCAGCTTAGTTGGCTCTGGATTGTCCCCGCTGTGTGGTGCCCAGAGACAGGAGACTTCTAAATTCCTTCACAGGACCTAGCCTGGACTCAGACTGAGCTCTTGAGTCCCTCTGTGCTGCCTCTCCCCACCTCATCCTCTGTCACAGTAATGGCTGAAGGCTTGATCTCCTTAGAGTGAGACACCAGAAAAGGAAGACGCTGAGATCACAGAACAGTGAGTGTCCTGCACATTCCATCCCTGCATCCTCCACCCCTGTCTTCCTGTCCTCTCATGCTCCTCTCCCTGGAATCCCAACACCCCTTTCCTCCATCCCCCAACCCTTCTCCCTTGACTAGCATCCTCTGATCCTCCCAGCTGTCCTGCTCCATGTCCTGCACCCTCCCATCTTCTTGCTTTCCCATCCCTGCATTTCCCACCCTCCATTCTCCAGATGCCCACCTTCCCACTCCTCCCTCTCCATCACTTTCCATGGCTGGGCCTGAGCCAAGTCTCTGCTGCTGTGGTTCTCCAAAGTTAGAGACCTGGATCTCCTGTCTGCTGCTGGTGGTGGGAACTGTGCCCTCCTCCAGGAACAGCGCTGCTTCTGCACCAGCAAACCCAAGCTGTTAGAGAGGTCAAAGCCTTAATTAAGTGACAGTCATCTTCCTAAGGATGGGCTTTTGGTCCCTCCCACTCTGGCTCCTCCCACTGATCTCTCCATTCCTTCTTATCCTCACACTTCCATTTTCCTTGTCCTTTAAAAGTTTAACACAAGTTCCTCCTGGATCAAATCACTGTCATCACTAGGTCCACACTAGGACAATAGCTGCCCTGTCTTCAGTCTCATCTTACTAACTATAGACCCTGTCTAATAACTGAGTTCAAAGGTTTTCCAGGAGTGAATGGTGACAATCACACAAGCCAATGCAGCAGATGAAGTTAAAACTCGTTTCCTGGTTCATGAAGTCGCCCTAACTCCTTCCCCTTGAATCCTAGGGACAGAGTCTAGCCCCTTCATCCCCCTCCTGCAGGAAGCAGCAAATGAGAGAATATACCCCGACCTTTTTATAAGTCATCAGTGTCAAATAAATGACTTAATGTCCTAAAAGAAGAAACCTTAGATAAGCTGAGAAACCTCCAGCTCAGCTTAACATCACCTGTCTCACAGGAAAGCCAGTGCAGTAAGGAGAGCATCCACTATAGAGAACACATCACTGATAAACTCCCTCTCGAGTTCCCTCTTCTGCCCTATAAAGCCCAAGCCCTGCACCTGGACACACCGTCTCCATCCCCAGGAGAGCCCGGAGTCCTTCAGGTGTCCTGACCAGAGGACAATCTGTCCCTGTAGAGGCTGCTCTGCTCTTCCTTTTGTTTCTAGGTCTCCTCCATCAGTTCCAATCAAATACCCATTTCCAGAGCAGAAATGTCCGGCAGAGACAAGGATCCACTGGCCTCCTGCTTGGAGCAACAAGAGAAGGGAGACATGAAGCAGGACCAGTGGGAGCTGCACAGCCAAGCATCATCTGAGGACTCTATCACCATGGAAGCAGCTCAGTTCAGGAAGACGAGAGGCACAAAGAAGGCTCGGCATAAAGGCCAACAGGACTTGGACCTCATCCACAAAAGGAGGAAGCAGAAGGGCCAGAAGCTGCAGCAGACCAAAGCCCAGGCAGAGAAGGACTTGATGCTAGGTAAGTACACCAAGGACCCCAACCCACCACTACTGTGGCCCTCCTGTCAGGGTTTCCATGGACAGGCTAACCTCCCGTCAAAAGGATTCACAGGCCCAAGAGAGCCTGGAACCAGAAGGCATGCAGAAACCCCTAAGTGAACCTCAGAACCCCACATTCTTTTACAGGAGTGCACCCCAGGCCCTTGGGAAGGAGCACTCTGAAGCTATAGTAGCAGGGGAGAGGCTGGCATTCAGAATGGGTGAGCACAGCGTTCATGCCAGTTCCCAAAAGGAACTCTTCTGACCCTTAAGTTACAAGTCCAAACTTTAGAGCTGAGCAGACTCCAGTCTTGGTTCTATCACCCTGGACAAGTCACTTTACATCCCTCTGCCTCCATATCTCCATCTAGGAAACAAGGGGAAGGGGGTAAAAACCTGTTTCCTTGAGCTATGGGAGTAAAATGAAAATTCACATTGAATATTAAATAATCAATACTCAATAAATGTTCAGGTATTATAAGTATAAGCCCATCTATTTCTGCTGCTGTTATTATTATAGTTTACAACCCTGTGGGATAGAAACTCAGAGTCCCACACAAGGGAGATGAGGCTCATAGAGAAATAGAGACTCCCACAGAGGACTAGTGTACAACCAGGACAGATGTGGGAACTTCACGGTCCCAGAGCAGGACCTTTTCTCAGCAGCAACTCTGAGAGCATCATTCTTCCCATGTGACAGTGAAGAAGGCTATGGGAATAAGGAAGAAGGACCCCAGGCTTGCTCCCCTGGCTCCTACCTCTGTCCTTCTGACAACCACACAACTGTTTCCTTCCCAGAGCCCATTCTTCCCCATTTCAGGCTCCAGGGGGGCATTTAACTTGGAGTCCCTTAGCCAGGGCATCTAATCAGAACAACTGTGACACTCACAGATGTGGAAGAAAAGACTTGTTAAATGGGAACTTGAGCAGTCTGTATGCAGAAATAAAGATGAACTAAACTTGGAGCTGTAAATGGACTTATTCATTCATAAGTGACCACCTACCTGTATGAGGACCTGAATAAGGGATTGAAATAGAAGGGTAGAGAAGCCATGGTGAGGGCTAAGATTCACAGACTAGAAAGGCACCCTCTGAGCAATGCAGTGCTGAAGTTGCATTTGATACAATGAGAAACATGGAAACCCTACTGACACCCAGAATTCAGCTCAAAATATGAGTGGGCACTGAAGATCCAGGGGAGTCATGGAGGTCTTGAAAATCCAAGATTTCTTTTCCTTAAGTGGACCCTGAGAAGAGGGTATGCTCCTGACGCAGCTTCAGTCATTTTCTTCTCCTGACTCCCCTTATTTCACTCTCACTTACCCAGGCCACCCAAATAGATTTTTCTTTTGGCTGCCAGCTCATAAAAAACAACATGGAGACTTATTATTAATCATGAAAGCTCGGCCTTTATCTTAGGCTTGCCATACTAGATCTTATAACTTAAATTAACCCATTTATATTAATCTTTGTTTTGCCTTGTGGCTTTTTACCTCTCTTCCATCTTGCACCTCCTGTTTTGTCCCCATGTCCTCTGGCATCTCTCCTGCACCTCGATTCATCTCCTCTTCCTCTCTGCCAGGAAGTCCCACATAACCTCTTCCAGACAAGCTATTGGCCATCCAGCTCTTTATTAAACCAATCAGAAGGCACACTGGGGAAGACACATCTTCACAGTGTACAAAAATATTATGCCACATCATACACCCTTGCCTCTTCCTCTTCTCAATAACAAAGTATCCACCTCTCTTCAGTACACAAGGTCTAGAGAGAGGTTAACTTGTCCAAGCTCACAGCACATAGAGACAGATGCAGGGCTGCAACCCAACACTCAGTGCATGGGATATCAAAGGCACCTCTTTCAACCTACTGCTACAATATAAAAGTCCTGCCTAAACCTTGTCTTTCATTTCAAAGTTCATTTTTTTCCACACATTAAGCTTTGAAAATGTTGACTACAGAGTCAAAAGTCATTGCCCTCGATAATCAAGCTGATTTCACTTACTGTGTGATAGGATAAAAGCCATTGTATCTAAGGACATTGTAAAAGGGATTAGACATGTCTTACACAACTTCCCTGTTGTTCCATTTAAAACAATTCTTCTCCATCCTGAACTTCCATGATTAAATATCACTGTGACTCAAAACTGTGTTTTGAAGACTCAACTTCCTCCCTAGGATGCCAATTACTAACCATTGGCAATTATTTGAAATGTGTACTTCAGCCCCCCCCCCCAAATTTTGTCAGAATCTCTGTTATTGGTTGTTTTTTGAATCTTTGGTGCTTTGGGGGCCTGCCACCGAGGTCCCAGATAAATCCACAGAGTCTTAAACTTACTTACAAATGCCTGAACGTAGCCAGCTTTTCTTAAATTATCCCATCTGTCTTTTGACTCTTGGCTTTTACCCTTCTATATACCTTGCTTCACTAATTACTCCATGGATTGCTGTGTAGCTGGGTTGCTGCCCCCTGGAGTCCTCCTCTCCTTCTCCTTTCATGCACCGATCTCTCTTCCAGATTTCTACTCCTATTTATTCTCTCTGCCTGCCAGCACCACCTAAACTTTCTCCTGCCTCGCTATTGCCCATTCAGCTCTTTATTAGCCCAATCAGGTGTTTTAGGCAGGCAAAGTAACAACAGCTTCACAGAGTTAAACAAATGCAACATAAAAGAATGCAACACATCTTTGCATCATTAAACAAATATTCCACAGCATAAACAAATATAACTAATATTCCACAAAAAAAAAATCTCGTGCATGTAATGGACATATTTCCGCCGAGAAGCTGTATATCAAATGCTATGAAATGTAATAAAGCTTCAGACATAAGATTACTAACTGGTTGTAGACATATTCATGTAATCACAGAACCTGTGAAATTAATGTGGGAGGAATCCAAGCTCAAGGCAAGTCTGAACTACACAGTAAGATTCTACTTATCCCTGTGGAAAAGAAGCTCAGAGACATGCATGAGAGAGCTGAGGGTCAGAGAAGAATGGAGACTCACAGTGAGGACTTAGTAGATCAGCATATGTGTGTGAACTTCATAGTCCCAGTGCAGGAACATTTCCCTGCAGCACCTGTATGAGCATCATTCTCTCCAGGAGACTGTGGAGAAGGGTGTGAGGTAAGCAGATAGGACCCCAGCCCAGGCTACCCTGACTCCAACTGCTGCCTCTCTGACAATCACACAACCACTGTCCCTTCCCATGGCCCTTTCTTTATCATTTCCAGGATCAAAATTCATACTTGACGAAGATCTCACTACCCACCAAGGCTCCTCACAGCATACTCTGAGCTCAGAGTATGGATATTGGAGACCAATTTCAATGTCAGTGGGCTCTGCTGATTCTGGATTCAATAGTGAAGGTAAGCTGAGCGGGCAGCTGGGGATGGGATTCTAGTCACATAGATGGTGGTTCTTCACAGGTGAGCCTCCACCTCTATGGGGACCTAAGACGGGCAACTTAAACGGAAGGCAGAGGAGCCATGGTAAAATGTCACAGGCTACAAATGATGCCCCTGGGCTCTGTGGTGCTGAAAATGCATGTGACACATGAAGAAACTGGAACACATGGGGGTCAGCAGTGAGCCTAGCCCAAATGACACCCAGAGTTCAGCTCAAAATATGAGTGGGTTCTGAAATTGCAGAGGTCATACAGGTCCTGAAGTTGCAAGAAGGTCTCTTCTCTTGAGTTGGGTCCTGAGTGGAGGGTAGGCTCCCGCCTCAGCATCAGAAAGTGTCCTCTACTGACTTTCCTTACTTCAGCATACACAGGCGACACCCTTGCCTCTTCCTCTTCTCAAGCATCAAAGTATCTACCTCTCTCCAGTGAACAAGGTCTACAGAGAGAGGTTAACTTGTCCAAGCTCACAGCACATGGAGATAGATGCAGGATTGGAATCTAGAACAATGGGAATCTGAGAAATGACTTCCTCCTCCTTCACCCTGTAGCTGTCCTGTGAAAGTCCTGCCTACTCCTTGTCTCTCCCTTCAAAGTTCATTTTTCCCACCAGACATTAAATAGTAGGAGGCTGAGATGAAAAACAACCTGAACTCCATAGAGGATCCTATTAAAATTTATTAATCCAGGTGTATTAGTTACTTGTCATGCTATTGTAACAAAAGCAATTTAAAACAGACAGAATTCCTTTTTCCCAGGATTGAGAATGTAGTCCTTCAGGGCTGAAATTCAGTAACTACAAGAGATTGAATCAGCTGGTCGCGTTGTGTTTAATTGTGAAACACAAAGAGATGAATGCTATTTCTCAGCACACTATTCCTTTTTATTTGTCCAGGACTCCAGCCCTTGGGACGGTGCCACCTACGATTAAGGTTGGCCTTCCTACCTCACATAACCTAACCTGCTCCTCACAAATCCTCCCAGGGACATTTCTGCTAGGTGCTTTTCCCCCTGTGACATTGACAATACTAGCCATCACGCCATCTCACAGGACCACTGTAAGAGTTCAAGATGTAAGGGTCTGAAGCACAGTGGGTGTTGGGGAACTAGCTGTTTCTTCCCTGTTCTTTCTCATTGGGAGAACCCTACTCACACCTTCACCAAGATTTTCCAGGACCAACCTCCAGACCATGAGTTGCCAAGTGAAGAGTCACCCAATCTTCCAACATCAGAGGGTGTGTCTTAGGACTGGGAACTTCCCTCCAACCCACAGCACAGTAATCAGGAAGGTCCTGGGATGAGGCAGCCTTAGTCTGAAAAGTTAAATTAACTGTTCAGGGGACATGCGCTTCTTAAGGGTGAAGCAAAGACTCAGTCCCCTGGGGCACAGTGCACAGCGTAGCACCTGGACCTGGATAACCCTCAAGAGCAGCCTGGAGATCCCTACCACTACAGTGTCACTGTTGGGCTGGGCACTGCTTCCAGGAGGCTCTTGGAATTAAGGGCAGTGTCTTCTCCAGCACGAGAACACAGCTGGCTTTCTGGGCAGAGAACTGGCGGACAGGAGAATCTATTACCTCAGGATCCCTCATCACTCACCTTCCCTGGTGTCCAAGGGGTCATCAGGGGTTTGCTGAGCACCCACTCATGTCAGGCCCTGTGCCCAGGGCTTCCCTTGCATTTCACTCACACTTAAATCTCACAATCACTCTTGAGAGAGAGAGCCTGCTGTTGTCCCACCTTGGGGACAAGAAGTGCAAGGCTTAGAGAAGTGAAGGCTCACAGTTGAAGAACTGTATTCAGCCTTCACTGTCACGATTCACACTTAACGCCTCTGTCTTCCTCTCTGTCTGACATCAGAGCAATGAGGACAGTCACACCAAAGCCAGGTAAATACAGGCTCTGGGTACCAAGGGCCTGACCTTGAGCAATACTGCCTCTCAGTGCTGAGAGATGCCATCTTTCAAATCTGAGCTACACTCAAAGAAAGCATTCCTTCTACTGCCAGCTTGCAGTAAACTTGTAGAATCCAGGGCCTTAAAATATGTTCCAGGCTTAAAGTGCATCAACTGACTTAATCAGTCCCACCACTTCCTATTTAAAATAGAAAGAGGGGAAGAAAAATAGGAAGGACTCCAGGCACCTTACAGAAACATACAAATGCAATAACATCTGTGCAATGCAGTAACCTTAAAAATGAAAATATCAGATATGAAACAATGAGGACTTAAGAGTGGCTGTAACAGAACAGTTCATCAGATTAGAGCATCCTAGCAGGCAGGGTGATAGGGAAATGGCTTCTGTATTAGCTATTATCAACACCAGAGAAAAGACCAATTGAAGAGAAAGACACTTTTCACTGATTCTATGTCCCGAAGGGATGTCTTATCTGAGAACTTGAATAACTTAGTAACTGTTCAATCCACGTGGCATGCTTTGTGATGTATCAAGAGGAATGTCGGGAAGTTCTGAGTAAAGGACTGATAGCTAATATTGTGGGTTTTGTGGGTCTCTGTCACACCTGTACAGCTCTGCTGTCCCAGTCTCAAAGACAGCTTGGATGACAGAACAACAACACAGCCAAGCTGCACTCCAGTGATCCTTTTATTAACATTTTATTAACACATTTATTAACATTATTTTATGTTTTGTTTTGATGTTTTGCTGTGGTACTGGGCAATGCCATGCTTTTCTTAATTTCTTTTTCTTTAATTTTTTTTCCTTTTGCATCCAGAGATATACACACACACTACCATCAAAAGATAACATGAATTAATAATCACTGGTCATTAATATCCCTTAATATCAATGGACTTAATTCACCTATAAAAAAGACACAGACTAACAGAATTGTTACAAAAGCAGGACCTATCTTTCCGCTGCATACAAGAAACACACCTCAACTTCAAAGATAGATACTACCTCAGAGTAAAAGGCTGGGAAAAGTCTTTCCAATCAAATGGTCTTAAGAAGCAAGCTGGTGTAACTATCCTAATATCTAACACAATAGACTTCAAACTAAAATCAATCAAGAGAGACCAAGCAGGACATTACATACTCATCACAAGAAAGATCCACCAAGATGAAGTTTCAATTCTGAACATTTATGCCCCAAATACAAGGGCACCCACATATGTAAAAGAAACATTACTAAAGCTTAAATCACACATCAAAGCCCACACATTAATAGCGGGAAACTTCAACACCCCATTCTCACCACTGGATAGATCTGCCAGATTGAAGCTTAACAGAGAAATAAGGGACCTAACTGATGTTATGACTCAAATAGACTTAATCGATATCTACAGAACATTTTTAAAATTTACACACTGATTTCCAGAGCAGGTGGGCCAGTTTGCAATCCCACCAACAGCGAATGAAGGTTCCGTTTCCCTGGCATCCTCCCCACCACTTGTTCAGTTATTTTCTTGATCTTAGCCACTCTGATTGGGGTAAAATGAACTTAGAAAGTTGTTTTATTTTGCATGTTCCTAATTGCTAAGGATGATGAGCACTTTTTAAGATATTCTTTATTCACTTTCATTTCTTCTTCTGAGAACTCTCTTCAAACCCATAGCCCATTTTTTAATTGGGTTATTCATTTTTGTTTGTTTGTTTTTATTAAATTTATTTATTTATTTTACATCTAGACTGCAGTTTCCCCTCCCTCTTTTCCTCCCATTCCCTCCCCTGGTTCCCTCCCACTCACCCCCAATCCACTGTTCAGAAAGGCACTGACCTCCTATGGGTATCAACAAAGCATGGCATATCAAGTTCCAGTAGGACTAAGCACCTCCCATTGTATTAAGGCTGGGCAAGGGAACCTAGTATGAGCCATAGGGATCCAAAAGCCAGCAAAAGAGTCAAAGATAGTCCCTAATTCCACTGTTAGAAGGCTCCCAAGAAGACAAAGCTACACACTGTCACATATATGCAAAGGACCTAAATCAGTCCCATGCAGGTTTCCTGATTGTTGGTTCAGTCTCCATGGGCTCCTGTGAGCCAAGTTTAGTTGATTCTGTGGGTTTCCTTATGATGTCCTTGACCCCTCTGGCTCATACACTCCTTCTTCCCTCACTTCAGAAGGATTCCCTGAGCTCAGCCTAATGTTTGGCTGTGGGTCTCTGCATATGTTCCCATCAGTGACTGGATGAAAGCCATCTGATGACAATTGAGGTAGTCAACAATCCATGATTAGAGCAGAATATCATTGGGCATCATTATGTTGACTTTTTCTCTCCAGTTGTATTTAGTTCTATCGTAGGTCTCTGGGCCACCCAGCCTCTGGGTCCTAGCACTCCTGGCAGTGTCAGGGTGGGGACCATTTGTTTTTTGACTCCTTGTTTTTTGAGTTCTTTATATATTCTGTATATTAATCCTCTGTCAGATGTATAGATGGCAAGGATTCCCTCCCATTCTGTGGGCTTCATTCAACTTCTTGTTTTCTTGATGTACAGAATCTTTTTAGTTTGATAAGGTCCCACTTATCAGTTATTGGATTTAATTCCTGGTTCAATGAAATCCTATTAAGAATGCCCTTTCCCACACCTATAGCCTGTAGCCTGTTTTCTTCTTAGCAAGTTTAGTATTCAGGTTCCACTGTTATGTCTTTGATCCATTTGGATTTGATTTTTTGTGCAGGGTGACATAGAGAAATCTAGTTTCATTCTTCTAAATATATGGATCCAGTTTTACCAGGCCCACTTGTTGAAGATGTTGTCTTTTATAAGATGTACATTTTCAGCATCCTTGTTAATTATCAGATGGCTGTAGTTAGGTGTGCTCATGTTAGGACCTTCAACTTTTTCTACTGGCCTACATGTCTGTTTTTGAGCTGGTATCAAAATGCTGTCATCACTATAGCTCTGTAATAAATCTTGAAATCTGCAATGGTAATCCCTCCAGCATTGTTTAGCTCAGGACTGCACTGGCTATCTGGGGTCTTTTGGGCTCCATATGAATTTTAAGATTTTTTTTCTGTTTCTGTGAATAATGTTGTGGTAAAGTCATAATGGAGGTATACTCAGGAGGCAGAGGCAGGCAGAAAGAACTCTGAGAGTTCAAGGCCAGCTTGGTCTGCATAGTGAGTTTCTGGACAGCCAGAGCTATATAGAGAGATTCAATCTGAAAAAAAAAAAAAAGAATGTTGTAGTGGGTGCAGAGGCTGGAGAAATGCTCTGTGGTTAAGAGCACTTACTGCTTTTGCAGAAGACCTAGGTTTAGTTCCCAGCACCCATGCAGTGGCTCACAACCATCTGTAACTCCAGTACCAAGTCAAATGTCTTCTTTTGATCCCAGTGGGGAACCAGACACACTTATGGTACACATACACACATGCAGGTAAAATACTCAAACACATATATTTAAATAAATAAATCTTCCTTTAAATGGAAAAAATTTAATTTTTGACTAATGTTGTGGGCATTTTGAGTGAGGTTGCGTTGAATCTGAAAATTACTGTTAGTAAAATGGTCATTTTTCACAATATTCTGTCAATCTACAATCATGGGAGTTCTTCCCATTTTCTAGTGTCTTCCTCAATCTGTTTCTTCCGGGATTTGAAGTTTTCATTTTAGAATTCTTTCACCTCTTTAGTTAGGCTTGTTACTAAATAGTTTATTTTCTTTGATGTTATTGTAAGTGGAAAAGTGTCCATGGTCTCTTTCTCGGAGTATTTGGTGGTGTTGTAAGGAAACATTACTGAATTTTGTTAAGTTATTTTATTCGGCCACTTTGGTGCAATTGATGATCATTTAAGGAAGTCTTCTGATATATATAATGTCATATCATGTGTAAATAGAAATAATTTGACTTCTTTTCCAACTTATTTCCATTTAATTTCCTTCTCGTCTTATTGCTCCAGCTACTGCTTTGAACACTATATGAAAAGGAATGAGGGAGGGGTGATGGAGAGGTGGCTCAGCAGTTGAGAAGCATAGGCTGTTCTTCCAGAAGACCTGGGTTCAATCCCAGCACCCACATGGCAGCTCACAACTGTCTGACAGCCCAGTTCCAGAGGATCTGACACCCTCTTCTGACCTTTGAGGGCACAGCAAACATGTAGTGCACAGACATATATTCAGGCAAACACCTTAACACATGGAATAAAAAATAAAATGAAAAAAATAAAGATATAAAAGGAGTAGGTATAGTGAGCAGCCTTGTCTCATTCATGGTTTTAATGGTATTACTTTTATGGGGTTTTTTTTCTCTATTTAGGAAAATATTGGCTGTGTGCTAGTTATAAAGAGCCTTCATTATGTTTAGGGTGGGTCCTGTTCTCTCTGCAAGTTTACTCATGAAAAAATGTTGGATTTTGTCAAAGGATTTTTTGGTATCTAATGAGATACTTCTGTAATTTTTTTCTTTAAGCACATTTATATGATTTCTTATCTTAATTAGTTTATATATGTTTATTGAACCATCCCTGCATCTCAATATAAAACCAACATGATCATGATGGATGATCTTTAAGTATTATTAGGTTTACAAGTATTTTATTAGGGATCTTTGTGTCTTTGTCAGAGAAATTGGAATGCAGTTTTTGAAAGTTTTGTTCTATGTCTTTATGTGTGTGTGTGTGTGTGTGTGTGTGTGTGTGTGTGTGTGTGTGTGTGT
>CABHPH010000360.1:25130-65865 GCA_902168325.1 Peromyscus nudipes | reverse complement strand
TTCATTTAGCAAGATTTTTGTGTGTGTTCTATGTGGAACCAAGGCCCAGGAAAGGCTGATGAAAATGCCAGGGACCAGGCCCATGCATTAATGATACTTTTTTTGCTAATCATTTGTATCTGTTTGTACTGAGGCAGGGTATGGCTTTGCAGCCCAGCCTATCCTGGAGCCCCCCACCTTCCGGTTTCAGCATGCCCAGGGCTAGGCTTGGGCCACCACACCCAGCTAAGGATTTTTGAGCTGAAACATGATAGCACCATATTCTGAATGATCCATTCTGCAGGTCTTTTTGCGCTGCATTTTTATGCTGTTTCCTACTTGCTCTCTCAGAAAGGGAGAAGATGCTTTTATGAAAAAATCACTTAGAGCATTTACTAAAATTTGGGCTCTCAGCCTATTAAGCTCAGAGAGCTGGTTGTAGTGGGCAGGATTTACTCAGGAATTTAAGTTTGGGAGTAAAAATTTAAAATGTTATGTGCAGGAAAAACATTTTAAAAATCACTGAAGACCTGGACTAGCAAATTTATATGACTACATATTTGAAAAGAATTTGCATTGTTGATTCAGTAAGTACAAAACAGTCACAGGCATCCTACCCCGTGCAGTAATGATCATGACACAGAATATGACTAACCCCCACATTGTCTTATAATTTAACCTTTCTCCATCTCATGTAATACAAATTACAAAGAAATGAGTCATACAGACTATGAAAAACTACTAGGAATTGTGAATATGAATATTTCAAAACCAGAGATACTGTAACATAGCGTTTACTTTGCCTTTAACAGTTTGTGTAAGATTACAAAGAGTATATTCTAATATGCATAGGTAAATAAAAGAACCCCATCACTGTGACAAAATGTCTTATGAATTGACAGAGACAAAGGCTAGGATTAAATCTAAATAACTTTGTTTTAGTTTTAGATTGGTCAACATCAGCGGGGACCTATAGACAAAGCTTTTGCAATCTCAGGTAGAAATACACCTTGAAAATACGACCTACTGCTGCTGAAAATTATTTTTAATGACATTAGATGTGTTAGGTATCTTTTACCTTCCACAACTCACTTTACTGAAAATTAAGATTAAAAAATACTTCCCCATAAGTATTTATATTTCTAAAGACAAGCAAATTAATCCTTGATGCCCATTATCTACATTTTCTCCCTCTTATATTTAACAAAGTTATAGCCAAACTAATGAAATATCTCAGTGTTTATTCAGAAATAATTCCTCAAGCAAAAACAATAAGAAAGAACTAAAAAAAAAATCATTCATTTTGGGGTGATGGAAATGTCCCAAAATTAATTTGTGAGATGACTGCACCAACTTTGTGAGCATACTAAGTCCATGGAAACACATGTGACTTTATAAAAGAGTGAATTCCACAGTATGAAATTATATCTCAATAAAGCTGTTGAAAAATTAGCAGGTTTACATGTACCATAAAGTTCCTGGCTCAATTAGCTTGATCACACCCCTATGGAGAAGGGAAGAAGACCACTAGACCCTGATTTCTCAACATTTTTATTCTTACTTGTACTTAGACTTCTTTAGACTTAGTCAGAAAGTAATCCTACCTGAGCCAGGAGTATTCCTTGTAAGCTTGAGACATTTACTTAAGGTGTACATCATAGGTAAATACAGAAAGAAAACACATCAGAAAGCCACAGTTAGACATGTACATTACAGGCCATGGTTTTTGTTGTTATTATTATTATTATTATTATTTTTGCAAGGCCATCTGTCCCATCACTTTCTATATCTAAGCCAAGAAACCATACCATTTGTAGAGTGTACTTTACATGCATTTCTATAACGAGTACAAAATTGGGCTTAATGACTTCTAAACAACCTTACAATGTTGAATTTACATAAGACATCCTGTACCTGGAAAACCAGCATGGGTGTAGTGATTGTCACCAGTGTCTTTGGTGATGTAATTACTGATACCAGAATATGTCGCAAAAAAAAATGAACTACTACAAATATTAAAATAAGGGTTTAAAAGATGACTCACAAGCTAAAAATGCTTCCACACGAGTTTGAGAACTACATGTGTTTGGATCTCCAGAACCTACATTAAAGCCAGACATGTGGAACAAACATCTGTAATCCCAGTACTTCAGTGGAGAGATGAAAGCCTGGACAGGAGAATCCACGAAACACAAAACAAAGCAAAAATCAAATAACAAAAAAATACAGAGACCCTGGCTCGAACAAGGTGGGAGATGAGGACCGCCCTCTGACCTCTACACGGGAGCCTTGTTATTTGTGTACCTTCATTCACAAACAGGGATGTGCCTGCACACACATGCACACGAAGCATTCAAATAAGTATATTTTAAAGGAATTCTGTCTTATTGATGTGGAATGTAGTGAATGTTTCCAGTAGTATTGCCTTCTTTCTATGGTAGCCATAGCTTTCTACATAAATGAAGACCAACCAGTGTGGGCTTAGGCAGCAACGACACCATGAAAGCCACCAACATGACAGAAAGATGACGTGCTATGTCTTCAGCCAGTCTCTAAGAAGTAAGTTTCATTAACTGGACTATGCCCCTCTCTCAATAAAGATGTTTTATTGCCTTCATGGTTGTTCATGGCCCTTAGGTGACCAACATCCCATATAGGTGTTTTCAAGTTAGGTGAAGAAGTCATATCTCATATGTCTTTGAGAATCCTACTTTCACAGAAATAATTGATGTCTTTTAAGGTTGATTTTTAGAAAGATCCATTACCTGAGAGTTATCTTACAGAGTCAGGCAGAACATATGGAGATGTTCCCTTCAATAGGAACCTAAGCCATGATATCTTAAAAATAACAAATGTTAAATTCTTCTGAAAAAAGTTCACAGAAAAGTAAATGTCATCTAATTCCACCTGACTGAGTTTTTTAATTGTGGGGGATAAACCATGATTCCAAATCATTGTGCTAAAATATGATCTTGTATGGACACTATCAGAGGCCACCCTTAAGATAGTTCATGCTCACAGCAGATACTTCCCAAAACCCACTGGGACTGAACTGATCAACAATTGCCCTGGCCAGCGGGGTCTTCAACAGGGACCCAAAGGGAGGGCTGGCAAATGAGAGAGACAAGAGACACAAAAAATGAGAGCAAGACAGGACATCTGATCAAGCTCCAAAATTTTATTTTTCTCTCAAGGCATATATAGGTAGGCAAAGGGGGTTGCAAGCAGGAAGGGACTTAGTAATGGGGGTTGCAAGCAGGAAGGGACTTAATTATGGGGGTTGCAAGCAGGAAGGGACTTAATTATGGGCTTTTCAGCCAGCAGGAAATGTTGCTCTGAAGGTTATCTATCTACCCTTGTCTAACTGCCTAATTGCCTAACTGTAGCTCATTCACCTGATATCTAAGAAGAGGTTCTGGTATCTGTGGGAAGAGGTTCTGGTGCTATGGAGACTTAAGCAAGGCCTTGCTGTGGATATCACTCTGTATCAATAAAGCACTGATTGGCCGATAGCCAGACAGGAAGTATAGGCGGGACTAACAGTGAAGAGAAGAGAGGAAACAGGAAGGTGAAAGGGGAGACTGGCTGGAGCCGCCGAGAGGAGAAGAAAGATGTAAAGTACCGGTAAGCCACAAGCCACGTGGCAAAGTAGAGATTAATAGAAATGGGCTAAATATAAGAATAAGAGCTAGACAATGATAGGCCTGAGCTAATGGCCAAGCAGTTTAAATAATGTAAGTGTCTGTGTGTTTATTTTATACGTGGGTTCTGGGACTGGCAGTACTTGGGAACTGGCAGGACTTGGGTGCTGGAGAGAAATTCTCCAACAACAACGCCTAGATCTAAGAAAAGAGGAGAGAAGCCCAAATATGGCAGCATGTGTGTTAAGGGTCACTTAGGCTTATGGCTCTCATCAAACAATAAACGATCAGTTTGCAAGACTATTATCATTTTACTGGAAATACAGAGTTTTCTCACAGACGTCAGGTAACTACAGGTGACATGTCTCCCTATGTCTGTGTGCACTGCAAGATCATGCTTGGGGAATGACTTCTTTTTCTGTGGAAAGTGAGGTATTTTTTGTTTTGTTTTTTAGTTTTCCTTTTGCTGTAGCTTTCTCCTCAACAACCTATTTCTGGGAAAAATAAAAAAAGCAATGACAGCTACCAAAATACATGTGTGTACACACTTCTAACCTCCATATTAAACATTAACCTTGCCGCAGCTTCTTTCTTTCTTTTTTTTTAAGTTTATTTATTTATTTTTTTCCACAAAACAATTGCATTTTTAACATAGAACAATACATGAATCACCAGCATATATGCATACACAAAACTGCATCTTGACTCAAAGTAGAAACAATAAATTTCTTCATTTAAACAGTTCCATTTTTAACCCAGTTCCAGCATACAGTTCCTAGGTCATTACTATAAGCTCGAAATTGTCCCATTGCAATGGAATCTCTATTGTGCATTTTATTTCTTAAGTCTCAAAATTCAAATGATAAATTCTGATACTAGTCTTCCAAATATGATAAATCCATAACCAAAATCTTTTTGTAGTTTTCTCATTAAGTCCAAGAAGTTCAAAAAAAAAAAAAAAAGTAAATTCTGGTATCAGGCTTTCACTTCCAAATATGAAGAGATGTTTTACAACCAAAACTTTTTGCAGTTAATAATTTTAGTTCAAACAAGCTTTTGAACTAAAAGCTTTCTTTCTCCCCGAATCTGCCTCAAACTCTTATCAGCTTTCACAGGTCATGCATTTTCTGGGGAGGAATTTGTCCCTTCTATTTCTTCAGATGTTGGTGTGGGTTTATCTATTGCCTGAGTTTTCATGGGTGTGTTTACCTTCTTTAGGTTGGATTTTTCCTTCTAGTGCTTTCTGTAAGGCTGGGTTTGTGGATAGGTATTGATTAAATCTGGCTTTATCATGGAATATTTTGTTTACTCCGCCTATGGTGATTGAGAGTTTTGCTGGGTATAATAGTCTAGGTTGGCATCCGTGGTCTCTTAGTGTCTGCATAACATTTGTCCAGCACCTTCTAGCTTGCATAGTCTCTATTGAGAAGTCTGGTGTTATTCTGATAGGTTTGCCTTTATATGTTACTTGGTCTTTCTCCTTTGCAGCTCTTAATATTTTTTCTTTGATCTATATGTTTAATGTTTTGATTATTATGTGGCGAGAGGACTTTCTTTTTGGATCCAGCCTATTTGGTGTTATGTAAGCTTCTTGTATCTTCATAGGTATTTCTTTCTTTAGGTTAGGAAAGTTTTCTTCTATGATTTTGTTGAATATATTTTCTGTGCCTTTGAGTTGGTATTCTTCTCCTTCTTCTATCCCTATTATTCTTGCAGTGAAGTCTAGGTTAATTAACTGTGTATGCTTTCACAAGGAAATCAATCTCAACCCTCTTGTTTGTCTACAGTTTCTGAATTTTAATTGTACAGTTCCCTAAGTCAGTATCTATAATTTGAGATTCTTTCTCTCACACATATAAACACATTAACTTTACTTCAGACAATGTGATTGGCAGATGGAGGTCTACACACAGTATGTTGAGGGTCTACAAATGTGAGCCATATCTGTGTCATCTCCATGCCTGCCTTTTAATGTCGCCTTTACTCACACTAGTGACCAGGCTGGGCTGAGGGGTAAGAGTGTTGTTGTAAAAGGAATGTTTAATGGCTAGACAGTGGAGGTTCGATAAAGGTTGAGAGGGAAAAGCATCTAGCTGGCTGGCCTATTTTTACCATTTTCACATGGCAAATGTTTGCTTTATGCCCAATGCTGATCTACAATAATTCAACAACATGAACATTAGCACACAATTCGGGGGAAAAATCAGGGTTGATTTGAACAAAGCAAAGACACTAACCTGAACTCTACAAAATAGGTTTGAGAGTAAATTGTGATTTTTCACAATTATCAGTTTTAGGCTTTTTTGCTTTGTACAATATACAAATATGAGCAAATAATTCTCATATTAGTGAGATTCTTGTAAAAGAACAGAATCAGATCAAATACAAAACCAAATATAAGGTGATGTCTTTCATCAACTCCATGTCATCACTCACATTTAATCATTAATTTGAAATTTTACACATTTTTTTGTTTGGTTGTGCTTAACATGAAGGTTCAATTAGTTTTGTGGCTGTACATATGCAATAACTTTAAAATTTCAAAGCTTTATATTTATTATTATATCTAAAGGATTTAAGTCTTCATTTGGGTCTAAATGTTGAGAAAAATATGATAAAGTTTACTATTATATCTAAAGGATTTAAGTCTAATTTTTCTTTCATTTGGATCTAAATGTTGAGAAAAATCTGATAAAGGGAAAGTATTCTTATTCTCTTTTAGTTTATTATGTAACTAAGAAGAAATTCCATCTTTATAAAATAGAGCTTAAGTCTTCAGAATAGATGGAAATAGTCCAACCAGTCAAAATGTATCAACATTGTGTTAGCCAGAAAAAGGCATGTATTTTTTTAAATAAACATTTTATTTGGTGATTTTCCAATAACATAAGCATGAGTAATTGAAGGTGATTTATTTTTTAAAGTATTTTTAAATGAGAGCTATTAATTATCGTATATGATTTATGACAAGTTCTAAAGTCTTGTGTTGTAAAGTATACCCATATAAGTAGTGTTTCATATGGTTCTTAGAAATTCCTTCTTCTAAGTAGAAATCCTGATGCGTTTTCTTTTCCTGCCTTGGTTATGTTTATAAAATATAAGCCTTATTGGGCTTGTGTGACTGTGATGATAATGCTCATATTTATACTAGTAATACAAAGAATTTTTAGTAATCCTAAAACCTTGGGGGTTGTGGGGTTCTACACTTATGAAACAGTTTGTGCTATTCTTACAGTGGTATCTGGAAGAAGACCTATGATTCTTTCTTAATAGATAAAGTAGGGATAAAGGTTTGTGCAAGACCATAGAATTAGTAATTTTACTGAGGAGACTAGGCCTTGGAAGTTCCTTAAGTATATTCCTACTCCTCTCCACCAGCTGTCCCTCTGGTCTCCTGACTCTCACTCTCCTTACTTTTCTAACCATCCTTCACACATCTGAAAGAATTATCTTCTACTGAAATAAGTCTGACCCTGGCAGCCACATTTCAAAAGAAGCTAGAGTTTAATGATGCCCACGTATGAAGCATCACCTGTATTGATGTATCTCTCTTCATCTCACCTTGTGGTCCCTTTTCTTACAACCCTTGGATGCTGCATAGGATGAAGGGCAAATAGCCCTTGGATATCTAGGTAGGAAACCATGATGGAAGTGTAGTGATACCAGCAAAAAGAACTTGAAACCAAGGCAGACATTTTATTGTCTCTCATAGCTCTTTTCGCTCTTAAATAACTTCCTGTTTGCTTATTTGGGTTTTGTTTTGGGAAACTTGCCGTTATTACAATCTATTAATTTCTCAGGTGTTTTAGCCATGATACATTTAGGCAAAGCGTACCTGCTTTTACAAGTTCTGTTTCTGGAGTACCCTCTGCCCGATTGGCTCTGCATTTATGCTGACTTCTTACAGTTCTCTTGTGGTGTCTCCTTAGATTCCTTAGGGTGGGGGTTGTTTCACAGTCTCCCACTGTAGCTGTGTGTGAGCTTCCAGAACTTTGCCTGTTTCTTGGTTCTGTTTCCATAAAGTTGATATGTAGGAAAGGAACAAAATCACCCATAAGGAAAGAAAATCACCCATCGATTATTCTTTATGGAATCTTACTGCCTCCATTCATCACGTTGCAGGTTCCCCGTGATCTGTTGTTTTAATTTCAGTAATTGAGCAATTCTACTGTTCTAGTGTCCTTGACAGCTTCTTACTTAATGTGAACTGACGCAGCCATCAGCCTGTGAAAGGTCTTAGGTGACCACTTAGCTCCTCCTCCCATTTCCACTTTTTCATATTTCTACTTCTTGTTATGGTTTTCAATGAGGGTCAAATATTACTGACATTTGTAAAAACCTGGTTCTAGAAAGAGAGTTAAAACTGGAGTGGAAGATAAAAATTGCGAAACAGAAATGCCATAATGCTCCAGAGAAATGAGATGTCTGAGAAAACTTAGAGCATGTATCCCCAGAGATCTATCTATATTTAGGAGGATATTTTTCAAAAGTATTGGGACATAGCCTTTGTTAATATAAAGCTTAGTACATAGTGATCTAGCAATTACTCGGGGTGTCTATATCTGTAGATTGGCTAATTTATGTAAATCTCTAGCAAAAAAAAAAAAAAGCAACGAAGCAGAGAAGCACCAGGAACTGAAGGGATGAGCTTCGAAGCCCTAAGACAAAGTCACAGGCATACTTGATTTTATTTAAATCACCCTGCAGAATCTGTAATAAACCCAGTTAGGCCAAGGAGTTCAAACTTCCGTTCAAAATTACCCCCTGTGAATGGCTTATTACACATTAATGTGAAGATTACTTCCTAGAGTCAACATAGCTGCTTGATTTAGAAGTTGATTGATGTCTGCTCTCATGGTAACAGACATGCTGGCTCACTGATAGACAGCCTCCAGTCAGCTGACAGATGATCAGCTGCAGCCCAATGCTGGCTCTGTATGTCACATGGATGTTTCTTTATATCGACCAGTTCTTAAAGGGTTAATAGAAAGCCTAGAGGCACAGAAAAATTTGCATTGTAAACGTTTATTCATATTTTGTATATGTTAGATTTCTAATAAAGTGGAAAAAGTTAAGGTACAAGGAATGAGAATATCTTTGATTTCCTAAAGGTCACCATGATATGAAAATAAGTTTTTTGAAGTTCACCAAAATTTTCACTTGATAATATGTTAGAACCAGATAAACTCAATAATTTTATTTTTTAAATTAAATTTATTCATTTATTTTTCATCCTGACAACAGTTTCCCCTCCTTCCTGTCCTCCCATTCCTTACTCCCATCTCTCTTCTGCCCCCACCCCCAATCCACTCCTCCTCTGTTTCTGTTCAGAAAGGGGCAGGCCTCCCAGGGGTATCAACAAAGCATGGCATATCAAGTTGAGGTAGGACTAAGCTCCTCCCCTCATACTAAGCCTGGGCAAGGCAATTCAGTATGAGTAATAAGTTCCCAAAAGCCTGCCAAAGCATTAGAGACAGCCCCTGTTCCCATTGCTGGGAGTCCCACAAGTAGACCAAGCTACACAACTGTCTCACATCTGTAGAGGGCCTAGGCTGATCTCATGCTAGTTTTTCAGCTGTTGGTCCAGTGTCTGTGAGCTCCTATGAGCCCAGGTTAGTTGTCTCTGTGGGTTCCCCTGTGATGACCTTGACCCACCCCCCCACACACACACCCTAGGCTTCTACAATCCTTCCTCCCTCTCTTTTGCAGGATTCCCAGAGCTCTGCCCAGTGCTTGGCTGTGGGTCTCTGCATCTGTTTCCAACAGTTACTGGATGAAGGCTCTCTGATGACAATTAGAGTAGACACCAGTCTGATTACAGGAGAAGGCCAGTTCAGGCTGCCAACCACTGTTCCTGGAAGTCTTGGCTGGGGACGTCCTTGTAGTTTTGTGGGAGTTTCCCTTGCACCAGGTTTATATCTGACCCTAAAATGCCCCCCATCAAGTCACCTCTTTCATTACTCCCCCCCTCTATCCCATCCCCAATCTGATCCCTCATGTTCTCATCCCCACCTGCTTCGAGTTTACCCAGGAGATCTCTTCTATTTCTTCTTCCCAGGGAAATTCATGCATCCCTCTTTGGGCCCTCCTTGTCACTTAGCTTCTCAGGGTTTGTGGATTGCAGCGTGGTTATCCTTTACTTTACAGCTAATATCCACTTATGAGTGAGCACATATATACTGGCTGGTTTTGTGTGTCAACTTGACACAAGCTAGAGTCGTCAGAGAGGAAGGAGCCTCAGTTGAGGAAATGCCTCTCATTTAGTGATCATTGAGGGAGGGCCCAGCCATCGTGGGTGGTGCCATTCCTGGGCAGGTGGTCCTGGGTTTTATAAAAAAGGTGGGCTAAGCAGGCCATTGGAAGCAAGTCAGTAAGCAGCTCCCCTCCATAGCCTCTGTATCAGCTCCTGCCTCTGGGACCCTGCCCTGTTTGAGTTCCTATCCTAACTTTCTTTGGTGATGAACAACAATGCTGAAGTATAAGCCAAATAAACGTTTTCCTCTCCAACTTTCTTTTTGGTCATAGCATTTCATCACAGCAATAGAAACCCTAACTAAGACAACATACCATGTTTGTTCTTCTGAGTCTGAGTTAGCTCACTCAGGATGATGTTTTCTAGTTCCATACATTTGCCTTAAAATTTCTTGATCTCATCATTTTTAACAGTTGAATAATACTTCATTGTGTAAATATATCACATTTTCTTTATCCATTCTTTGTTTGAGGGGCAGCTAGGTTGTTTCCAGGTTCTGGCTATTATGAGTAGCACTACTATGAAGGTAATTGAGAAAGTATCCTTGTGGAATGATTGATCATCTTTTGGGTATATGCCCCAAATTGGTATACTTGGGTCTTGAGGTAGATTGATTCCCAATTTTCTGAAAAACTGTTATATTGATTTCCAAAGTGGCTGTACAAGTTTGCACTGCCACCCATAATGATGGAGTGTTCCCCTTGCTCCATATCCTCTCCAGAATGAGCTGTCATTTGTGGTTTTGATTTTAGCCATTCTGACAAGGAAAAAAACTGAACAAAGGAGATTAGATTCAGGGATCTCTTTCTGAAGGGAAAAAATGGCGGGGGGATATAGCATAGAAATGATTGGATAAAAGGAAGGATTGTTGAATCTACTTTTGAACAACTACTAGTCTAATATGTTTTACATTGGTATAGATTTTTGTATATTGATACAAATTTAAAGTTATTTTTATTATACTGTATATTTGTTTCTACTCTTGTTTAAGATATTGTGCCATGCAGTTCATTTAAAAATAGTATAAATTTTTAGTCCTTGAAAGCTATTTAGGATGATAAAGAAACACAGGTTAGTAGTTAGTCATTTATAACAATCAAACTTGCAGTCATGTTAGGTATGTTTTCAAGGTCAATCAGAGACATGGTTTAAGTAGATAAACACTTCAGAGACCTATAGAATATGACATTTAATGTTTTACTAACGTAACGCTTTTCATGACATTGAGATATGTTTGCTCCTGGCAGCACCAATTTACTTCAAAAAAGGATGATGAGCATCAAAGGACCTCCATATGGAATTTGCTTTTATTGGGGCAAATTTCACCTGGGCAAGAAACTGCCCCTGCCTTGTCTGCTGACAGTATGCTCTCAATATTGAACAAACAGGATACACAAAAAGGAGACCGATGAATTTTTCTAAGACAAAGTAAGACAGTTCTCCAAAATTTCTGCTTCACATAAAGTCTGTCAGATATTCTAGGACTGTAGGCCAATGATGGATGCTCCAATACTGCAGAGAAAACTTGGGTGACTGTTCAGGCATCCAGATATTATTGTCATTTCTATAGTTTTGAAAGTTGCTTGCTCTGTGCTTCCTGTTTACTCAGGTATTATTATATCCTTCTCAGGTCTTTGATGGGGTTGAAGACTGGGTAGTTATAGTTACAGTTTTTCTTATTACCACATTCAGAAAATAAACTCACAAAAATGGTATAAAGTGTATAAGGTTGAAAGACATAAAAGCTTAAGTTATTTATCTAAGAAAATGTTTTGATGTCCAAAAAGATAGTTATGGCTTGGTAATAAAAGTTAGGATAAAAAAAATAAAGTAGGTACATAACTTTGGACTCACCAAGATAGGATCGATAATGGAATATTTTCTCTGAATATGCCAAATACTAGTGGACTGGACATTGTGAATGTATTTTTTTACTTGAAAATTGTTCTTATTGTATACAGTTTTACTATGTTAGAATTAAAACCTTTCCTTTTTAGACAAAAAGGGGGAAATGTTGTGGGATATTTGTATACTGTGTGAAAATGTATTGATGTAATTGGTGTAATTAATGCTAAATGGTCAATAACTAGATAGAGGTTAGGTGGGACTTCTGAGGACAGAGAGGACTCTGGGAACAATAAGGGCAGAAATGACAGGAGACATTGAGAAGAAACAGGAGGTACAAGATGGAAGAGAAGTAATGCCATGTGATATAATATAGATCCATATAAATGGGTTAATTTAAGTTGTAAAAGCTAGCTAAGAAGAAGCCTAAGCTATGGGCCGAGCTTTCATAATTAATAAGAAGTCTCCATGTCATTATTTGGGAGCTGGCTAGAGGGACAGAGAAAGACTCGTTAAACTTGGATTCAGTTTGCCAGTATTTTATTGAGTACTTTTGCATCAGTGTTTATGAAGGAAATTGGTCTGTAATTATCTTTCTTTGCTGAGTCTTTGTGTGATTTGGGCATCAGGGTGACCATGGCCTCATCAAAAGAATTTGGCAGCATTCCTTCTGCTTTTATTGTGTGGAACAATTTGAGGAGTATTGGTATTAGTTCTTCTTTGAAAGCCTGGTAGAATTATGCACTGAAACCATCTGGCTTTTTTTTTCTTTTTGGTTGGAAAGACTTTTTATGAGTGCTTCTACTTCCTTAGGGGTTATAGGTCTATTTAAATTATTTATCTGGTCTTGATTTAATTTTAGTATGTAGTACCTATCAATAAATTTGTCTTTTTTTTTTTTTTTTTTTTAGATTTTCCAATTTTGTGGAGTACAGGTTTTTGAAGTATGACCTAATGATTCTCTGGATTTCCTCAGTGTCTGTTGTTATATCTCTTTTTTCATTTCTGATTTTGTTAATCTGGATATTCTTGCTCTGCCTTTTAGTTATTTAATCATTTTAAGTTATGAAGCATAAACACTAATATTCTATATGGATATGCACTTACATGTAGTAAAGAATAAGGAGAGTTTTATGAGTTCTATGTATGTAGAAAATGAAACACAGTATTTGAAGTCCTAGTCAAAGAAATTATTCACTGTTATCACTGATCTTACATGGCAAAATAGGAAAATGATTACAAATAACTTTTCAATATGAAATCAGTAGGCACTCTTTTAACAATATTTTAAAGTACATCTAAGAAACTTCTCAAAATTATTTTTGCCTAGGCAAATATTAAGCTTTACTTCCCCATTTTCTATGATTTGTCCAGCTGCCCAAGTTTAACATTTTATTATTTCCTGCCCTAACTCCATACATGCTCTTACTTCACCATCCAAAAAAGAAAATAATTTTTTGGCACCGTTTGACTCAGGCTTTCTTGTTGGTGAAGTGCTTCCTTAAAAAGATGGTCAGGTGGAGAGCTGGGGAGATGTCTCTGTGATTAAGAGCACTTCCTGCTCTTCCAGAGGCCCCAAGTTTCATTTCCAGAACTCACATCAGGTAGCTCTCAACAACCTTTACCTCCAGGTCCAGGGAATCAGATCCCTTCTTATGACTTTTGTGGGTGCCGCCAGTATGCAAATGTGTACACACATGCACATGTATGCACAAACAAACACACACATGCACACATGTATACACAAAACAAATTTTGGGGCTGGAGAGATAGGTAAGAACATACATTGCTATTCCAAAAGACCTGAGTTTGTTTCCCAACACCCATGTTAGACAGGTAAAAAAAACTGTCTGTGACTCCAGCTGCAGGGGCTCTGTCCTTTTCTAGCCTCTGAAGGCACCTGTTTCTGCAGTACTCATTCTCTCTCTCTCTCTCTCTCTCTCTCTCTCTCTCTCTCTCTCTCTCCTCTTCCTTCCCTCTCTCTCTGTTATATACATACAACTAAAACTAAAATAAATCTTTAAAAAGGATAATTAATATGCAATATTTAAGTCATGATATTACTATATATGGCACCTTACCTTCTTGACTATTTTATTTTTGTCTTTTTTTTTTCCAGAGCTGAGGACTGAACCCAGGGCCTTGTGCTTGCTAGGCAAGTGCTCTACCACTGAGCTAAATCCCCCTTATTGACTATTTTAATTGAAATTATTTAAGAATGGCAGGTATGCGGCTGGAGAGATGGCTCAGAGGTTAAGAGCACTGGCTGTTTTTCCAGAGGTTCTGAGTTCACTTCCCAACAACCACATGGTAGCTCACAACCATCTATAATGAGATCTGGTGCCCTCTTCTGGCCTATAGGCATATGTGCAGGCAGAACACCGTATACATAATAAATAAATAAATCTTAAAAAAAAAAAAAAGAATGGCAGGTATAACAAGGTCTACAGCTTTTCCCCTAAACTACACTATGAGTATTGGGAACAAAACTTTTTTTTCCTTATTATGTTAAATCTGCTTTCTGGGAAGTTTTAGACCTTATAGATATCTTTCAACTCTTAGACGCTAATGAATCATTGGATTAGAACATACTGTTAGAACTTAATACCTTTCCTTCTAAAATCGTGCATGACTTAAATTCACTCCCAGGTACCTTTTTATACAAACTAGGAATGCTATGCTCAAGGTGATAGCTAGCTTGTGATTTTCACTTATTATCCCTGATAAGTCGAGTACATGACTCTCATGACTTCCCAAATACCAAGACCAACAAAGCACTCTGAGCAAACTAACTTGCATAGGTGTTTCTCCTTAGTAGTGCTAATCTTGCATTCCCAACGCATACTTTTCCCGTAGGATTGAAGGTTAAATATGTCACTCTTAAATCTTCAATTATCCCATATGGCTATGATAAAGTTAACGATTGTTAATTCATCATCCTCTACAATAAAAATTTTAAAGTGTCCTAAGTGTGTTAGAAGTCAGTGATAGGCTGTTGTTATAAAGTTACTTGGATGGCTATTCTATAAAATCAAGAATGGGTAGATGATCCATAATAAAAGAGCAAATTTGTAAACACTATCCAGATGAATTTAAGCACCATTTTTCTTAATGATGGTTCTAGATGGGAATAAAGACAGCCTGTCACAAGGAACTCAGACATCCCAGGAATGTAGAATATGGCTTCCCAAAGATGGCTTGGCCTGTGGGGAACATGTGGGTGTAGGAGGAGGCTTCTTCAGTCTTTTTTCTCCCAAAGGACAGGGAATACAAAGTTCATGGGATTCTATTTTCGAGGATTTGTTTTGGCTTGTTTCTAGAAATTCCCTTAAACAATGGTGATGGTTTCTCTCCCAACCATGTTGATGCTAAGATAGATTTAGAGGAGTGTCTTGTAAGAGGAAGCTACTTATATGACATCTCCCATGTACAAAAAAACGGTCTGTTCAGTTTAAGGGCTTGCATGATGACTCTTTGGAGGGGGGCACTTAAACACTACAAAAACAGGAAGAAAAAAAAAAGACATAGAAGGATAAGTAGAACTTAAAAAAAACCCTACATTTTCTATCTCCACAGCTAACTAATTATTCGATCCTTGATGAATCAGACTCCCTCTAATTTTCAGTTTCCAATCTTGAAATAAGAGTAATAAGCTATCTTTGACAGTTGCTGACTGGGTTCAATAGCAAAAATTTGAGAAAAGGAACTACAATCATTAGTCATGGCACTCTGTATGCCTTGGTTCCTAATTTTCTACAATTTATTCATATTTGTAAGTTCATGTCTTACATAATGTGTATGCACACTTTTATCTTTGATTAGTAATTTTGACATTGAATCATTTTCATGTTAGAGATTCACAGAAATAATGTAAAAGGACACTGAAGATAATTCCACTTTTTGTAAAATACTAGTTTTAGTGACTAGAAAGATTCCTCAGTAGGCAAAATTACTTGGTATCCAAACCTTTTTATCTCAGTTTGGAAGCCCTAGAAAGTTGGGGGACGCGGCATGCATCTGTAATCGGAACACTCCGTTGGTAAGAATGGCAGCAGACACAGAACAATCACCCAGAAGCTCCTAAGCCCCAGCTGGTACGAATCACACAGTGCAGTGGGAGAGACAGGCGACATCTTTCCCCTAACTCAGTAGAAGGTGAGCACTGACAGCTGGAAATTGTCCCTTGTGTCCACTTGCATGTCGAGGCACACGCATGCCTACCCGCACACATAACGCTACACATGGCACTCATATAAAAGTAAACAAACTATTTTTATTGTGGTGCTAACATCACATGCTTGTGTTGGACACATATGAACAAGCCTTTCAATTATTGAGCAAGCTGAGTCGGGGCTTGGAAATGTTGATTCTCCCTGCGTCAGAGAGCAGCTAAGCCCGAAGTGAGACAGAAGTTCTGTGCATTAACCCACGGCACACTCCCACAGAAGCCTCCCATTATGCCTTGACAACAGCTTGTCATGCAGTTGGCAGAAATTTTATCCTTTGAGAACAACCAAATTCCACACTGTGGAGGTGTTTTTTTTTTTTTTAAATGGAAACTTCCGTTTGAGTCTTTCTTTCCCCCTCTGGTATGCTTAAGAATAAAGAAAAAAAAATCAACCCTTTAAATGATTTTTTTTATAAGTCTAAGTTTTATAATTGACCTCATTTATATTTAAAAGATCTATCATTCAGAAAGCATTTGAGATTATCATATGACAAAGAAACAGTAGATACTGAATTCAAGCTGAAAAATACATTACCTTTGTGGACAGAATTAGAATCCTCTGTTTGTGGTATTATTCTTGGTTCTTAGTGTTTGATGTGAAAGCTCAGTTATCTTAGGTTTCTCTCCAACGATGTTTCACTTTTAAATGAAAGAATCAACTAAAATTAGAAAAATGTAGCTGGTCAATGTAGAACAGGCGAGAAACCTGAGAACAAGCACACTTTGCCCTCTTCTCCTCTGTAGACATATTTAGCTGACACTACAATCTGCAGCTCTAGCTTCTCATCTGTGGAGTTTTCTGTTTGGGTTTTGACTGGTTAATTTGTACCCATGTCATTAGCTTGCATATACATTTACTTGGATGCCACTGTGTAATCATGAGTAGGAACTATTCCTGTTACAGTCCAGGTTAGCAACCTAACTTGACTGAGTCTGCCTATTTCACAACGCCAAAGGAAGAGTCTTCAGAAATGTTACCTTGAAAAAAACCCTAAGCACATACATATAGCTGAATCTCACTTATTTTCATGGAGTCAGGTACTTTCAAATGCCTATAACTGCAGCAAAGCATTTGTAAAAGATTTTGAATGATTACGACGATTTTAAGAATAAAACCTAAGAAACCGTTAAGTATTAACAGTCCTTTGGAAAGCACACATATACACCCATGCATATTCACATTCATACACACAGCTGTATACATATATACATTTATTTACTTTTATCAATTTGCTTCTGTCTCACTTCACTTTGTTCAGAAATAAAAATTGTATCTGCCAGTTGCAAAGTCAGCCAAAGAAACTTAAAAAATCTTTTTTGATCTTTTAAAAATTTAACAGAGAAGAGTGAAGTCTGAGGATGTAATTAATTCTACTAAGGTTATAATTTGGACAGGCAGAGCTATGAGTCTATGGTTGCCCTAATTCTATTATTTTCATTGATTCCAACGTGGGCCATGCTTTGACGCACACAAGCAGGCAGAGTGCTGTGCCCGCACAAGAAGCTCTCTTAAGAGGTATAAGTATGTGAACAGTTATTTATATTTCATATGGTGAACAGGACAAGCTTGATAATTTCATGAGAATTTTATGATGGAACCCTGTAGACCATCTGGGAGGGGTTCACTGAGGAACAGGTTTGAAGAAGAAAAACATCTTCTAAGATAAAACAGGAAGAAGGGGAGAATGCAAGGGGAAGTAGCCCATGTAATAATTAACAAAGTGTCTCAAAATCCAGAAATTAAAGAGGTAAAGCGGCGAAGAGCTTAGGAAGGAAGAGGCTGTGTCAAGTCTTGATGTCTGGGACACTATGTGAAGGAATTTAGTCTCTGCAGTACAGACAATTAGAAGCCATAGGGGTGTTCTTCCTGATGGAGATGACTTCACTTACTTAATAAGTGTTTGTATGCCTGTTGGTACCAGGCACTCATCCTATTCAAACCTTATAATGGCCTGATAGCAATACAAGGTAGAACAGGAATGGAAAAGACGGGAGGCTATTTTAAAATCTTCCAGCAACAGGAAACAAATTCACATTCATATTTGAGAAAATTATTTCCGGAAGATAAAATAAGAGCAAACATCGTGAGGTTTTCTTCCCATTCCTCTGCCTGCCAAGCTTCCTGACACGTCTTGTATCCCAGCTGACCTCTAAGAAGCAAACAGGTTTGTCTGGAAAGTAGTTATTACCACCTGCCTTCTTCTAGGTGACCTCTGTAATTACTAGGTCTGGTTGAAGGCGTGTACTTGAACATCTCATGTGCTTTCATAGTCTTTCCTGTCCCTGCTTTTCAATTACACACACACACACACACACACACACACACACACACACACACTACTTTATTATTGTACTTTTTTATTTATTGCATATGTATATGGGTGATATGAAATAAAAGAAGCTACTATGTCTAACAAGTAAAAAAAATCTGATAATTTTAACATTTTTGCTAGCTCTACCTTTAATACTTAGTTTTTCAAATTGTGTTTCTTGATTTGTTTTGCGCATGCCTGCTACTTAATTTAATAGAGTAAGAGTTCCCCTTGATGCCCCAAGTTTGACTTGAAATCATGATCCTCTTGTCTCAGTCTACCAAGTGTTACGACTACATGGGTCTGTCATCAAACCTGGCTTGTGCATCTTTTCTTTCTTTAATAAATTGTGCATTATATGGAGAGCAAAAAAAAAAATGAACTTTTGTAAGTATGATGTTGGTACATAAGGTGAAAGGGATGAAGTGGAGAATTAAAGAATTCTGTCATCTTATGATGAGTCACTATTGAGCCTTGGCTTCTAACTGTAGTCATCACAAATTCTTCTGTTTTCTTCCTCTTCACTTGAGTATTGCAGCATGGTTTAAGCCTTGGGTGTTTCTTGTCTCTGTTGAACATAGAAGGGCTTAGTTAGGTATTCCCTTTAATAGGCCAGTTAGAGTCTGGTCAAACCGCAGCGAATTAGGCTGCAGTTAACCAGTTGTACTCCGGGGTCGACTGTATTAAATAGAACATGATGCTGTATGTGTTTCAAAATGATTCTTTTTTTGACTCCTCTGCAGATAAACAAGGGCAATTTTCTGGAGTGTTCACTGAAAGGACCTGGTAGCTCTCCAGGAGATAAAATTCTTAGAACCGTGGAGACCCCACAGTGACCGAGTCTTTCTAGAACCTTTATCTTTTTTAGACTTGTCCATGTGGATGTTAGTAGCCATGAAAGGATTGAGTCTGGGAAAGATCTGTTTCAGCTCTTCTTGAAAGGCACTTTTTCCTTTATCATGAATAAGAAGGTTAAGGATGGTTTCCCATTACACAGACTGCAGGCAGGCCCAGCACAGTAGCGAGCTGTGGGACAGAAAGATTAGCCTCCTGCAGGCTTTGTTTCTTCTCTTCTAAAGTCTGGTTGACCCATGCTTTGCTTTTTCCTCTCTTAGCCAGTTGTTGGTGAATGAGAGGCAAGCAGAAAGTTCCTGGCTCCTGACCGGTCTGGTCTTCCCCCTGCCTTTACAATGTGGCTCTAACGTGTATGTGTATCTGGGTATTGCTTTCTGCCACATTTTCTCTCGGAACTATGACCCTCACTGAACATGTGTAACCGGCTCCGAGACCTCGGCACAGCCGACACTATGTTAGAAGCACAATTCTGACGTTAGAACCCAGCATATAGGCCCAACACCTGCCAAAATGTGAACAGAGGCAGAGTCCATCAAGGACCTAGTCCATAGTTCCAGGATCCAGGAAAGGCCCTGTCTTAGTTAGGGTGACCATTGCTGGGATAAAACACGATGACCAAAGCAACTTGAGGACGAAAGGGTTGATTTGGCTTATGAGTCCATAACACTGCTTATCATTGAAGGAAGTCAAGACAGGAGCTCAAGAGCAGAGGAACCTGGAGGCAGGAGTTGGTACAGAGGCCCCGAAGGGGTGCTTCTTACTGGCTTACTCCCCATGGCTTGCTCAGCCTGCTTTCTTACACAACCCAGCACCACGTACCCAGGGATGTTACCACCTACAAAGGGATGGTTCCCTACACATCAATCACTAATTGAGAAAATGTCCTACAGGCTTGTGTACAGCCCAATCTTATGGAGGCATTTTCTTAGCTGAGGCTTCCTCTTCTCCAGTGACCCTAGCTTGTGTCAAGCTGATATGAAACTAGCCATCACAGTCCCTACGTGTACTAACCTTTTTTTTTTGGCTCCTGTACTTTCTCTTCTCGCTAACTGTTCTTGCTAACTGAATTGTGTCAGCCAGGAGGTGTTTGTTTGTTTGTTTGCTTGTTTTTTTGTGCATAAAAGGTAGAGAATAGCAAGGCCCAGGGCTGCATGATTTGCGCAAGTTCCCCAGGTGGCCACTGGTCAGCAATACAGACTCTCTATTAGGCTTCAAGAGTGTGTGTTCTCTCCTGGATTATCTTGCAACACTGCTCAGAAATACGTTTCTAAAGTTGAGGACGCTCAGGCTTGTACACTCCCCCAAAGAGTGACCTCCTTGTGGATATATACAGCTTCTCCACCCAATTCATTGCTCACCCTTTCTCTGTTGAAATAGAGCATGCTGTCTTCAGAAGTGCTGCTCACCTGCCTACAGGTAATAAAACCCCTCCCTCTTTTGTCTGCTGGCGCTTGTAGGTGTGAATGCATTGTGTTCATTTACACTGGAGGCTGACAGTACTCTAGCAGAGATCACATCTTCCTGCTGATTTCCATTGATGTGGGGGCGAGGTTTGCTGCAGAAAGTTGTGATGGTCTCTGTTTACCTGTCTGTCTCTTCAGTTGAACTCAGACCTGCAGGCTTTTGTGCTGAGGGACCGCAATTTTCTCTGTGATCTCGATTTTTTTTTAATGGATCTGAGGAGAGTGATAGATATTTTCAGTTTGTATAGGTTGAGGTTGCAACTGCTAACCACGTGGTTGATTAGAACTAGAAGTCTCTTATATGACTTGCTTTCAGTGAATTTTATGAAGAAATATCTTTAAGACTAAAGAATTGGAAATTTCTACGCAAATCAGTATCATTTGACATGCCTATGCCTTTCCACATTCTGAATTGCTTGAGGAGAGAAAGACACCACAAACCATTTGTACTTCACGCTTCAGTCCTGTGTCTTCTCTTTGTTCTTCCAGGAGAGCGCAGTTATCCCTGGCAACCCATTCCTTGGCAACCACCAATAAAAGATGCGGGCTGCCAGTCTCTGTTCCTCTGTGCTTTACACTTCGTTGCTCACTTGGCATTTAATGTTTAAGTCCAAGTCTTCCTTCTACTGTGGATTTAAGTGGAAAATGGAGAGATGAAGAGATGACACTATTGTAGGATCCTAAGACCTTCTGGTCATTTAAGGAAGGACCTTCTAACTTCATGAGAAGTGTGCTGGATTTGCAGAATGTTTTGAGGTCTTTTCCTTTACATGCCTATCAGTCCAACTTTGTTTAAAATGATGTTAGACACACATTCACATGTAAATGTAAACATGCTAATTGCTAGAGAAAAAGCAGTCTAACAGGATTTTGTCATTTATTCCTTAATTAATTATTGTTGTTGTGGTGTGCTTGTATGGTGTGTGTGTGTGCTGCTGCAGGCTGCAGGAATATATCATAAGAGCTCAGCTGGTTATGGCAAAGTCACTACCTGGAGGGATCAGGGAATTCCTCCAGAGGAAGCCAAATCCCAAGGAGTTTTTGGTGTTATTTGGCTTGTTAAATATCAGCTGTCTTCTGTTATGAAAATCATGTGTGCCTTCATAGTTTTCCCAATTGACTTTTCCCTAAGAAGGGCTAACAGTGTAGACTGATCACTCTCTGGACACATTCCAGGTATTTGGAGAACAACCTCAGGAAAGGCTTTCTCTGGAATCAGATATCTCCCTTAGCCACTTTCAAGGACTAGCAGTAATAATAGTCCACAAGAAAGTCTCCTGATGTAAGGTAAATTCCATAAGGAGACATTGCCTAGGTCAGGTGGTCCTTAAGTAATAGCTTTATACAATTTAGCTCAGACTCTCCTTTTTTACAGCCTTACTAACTTTATAGACCTTTAACTCCTTACCTAACCATTTCTAGGAATATTTAGGTAACTTTCTGTGCTGACATCTATGCTCAGCCAGAACCCTAGTTCAAGTATCCCTGTAATTATTATCATTGGCAGCATCCAGCCAGGTCCATCCCCAGATGGAGAAAAGTACCTTATCAGAGATACGTCTGTACTCGCTAAGAACAGACTTAAGCATCCAGGCTACCTGTTTGAGAAGGCCTGGTGGATGTGCCAATTAAGCTTTACTTCCTCCTTTCCCAAACCTTACCTCTAGTTCCAGATCTCCCTTTAACTATCACCAGAGGCATCTAGCTGTACACAGGTTGCCTAGCGACTGAGCACACTTTCCCTCACCCTGCAGAAATAACGGCAGATAGCTTGGACAGATAGGAGCCACAGGAAAAAAGAAGACAGTTTTATTTTCTCCCATTGACCTAGCAACTTATAGATTCTTAACATTTTCTACCAATCATGTTTAAGATTATAGTTGAGCTCATAAGAGCCATCTTTTTAGATATTACCTGAATTTAGCCTTCAGTTAATTTATTTCCCCATTGGTCACTTCCCTTTGGGGTTGCAAATGATAAATAACGGTTATTGCCTCCCTATGTGCTTCTTATCACCCCTCTGTTTGACCCTGGAAGCCTGGCTTTGCACTGCCAAGGGATTACTGATTGTAATTGCATATATACCAGGACTCCCAGGACACAATGAGACAGAGAAGAGAAAAGAGAATGGAAGAACTAGATGGGTAAAAAATTGAGAGGAACAAACTGAAATGGGGAAGAACTAGATTGAAGGGCTAGAATAGAGTACTAGAAGAACGAGATGGAAAATGAGGAAGAACCAGATGGGGAAGTACTAGCTGGGTAAGAACAAGATAAAAAAGACCTAGATGAGGCAGAATTAAGACGAGAGAATTAAGATAGAACTGGAGGAAGCAGTAGATAAATATAGAGAGAAATCAGGCAAGAAAGGAGCTAGGCACGAGAACAGAAATGAAGCTGTGTAAATAGGATGTTATGCCAGAGGAATTAAAGCAAGTGGACTATAGAGCTCGGTGTGCTGAGATTCTATTTCCCCGAAAATAGTCCTTGCCACTAGTAGTTCTCTCTCCTGAGACCCTGGGATGTATAATGTTAAGGCTGGTCCCACTAATATTATACAAGATGTGTGTATGTGTGTGTGTGTGTGTGTGTGTGTGTGTGTGTGTGTGTGTGTGTGTGTGTGTACATATGGAGGTCACAGAACAACTTTGTATACATAGTCAGTTCTCGCATTTCATCTTTACATGAGTTCCTGGGATCGACCTGAGGCCTACAGGCTTTTGTGGCAAGTGTCTTGAACTGCTGAGCCATCACATCCCACTGGTACCATTGTTCATTCTTTTAACCTCTTAAAGCCATCACAGAAGGGCTGCATTAAGGATAACTTAGAGTTCATTTTTGAAACCCCTGTAGTACAAACTAAATCTTAAAAAATGTTTTCAAAAGCCATGATTTTGGGAAAGAGACTGGCAGAGATGTCGGGGGGGGCAGAGCTAAGAGAGGATATGGGGTTGCTGGGTGTGTCTGCTCATGCACTTAATCTCAGAACTGGAGAGGTAGAAGCAGGTGGACCGCTATGAGTTTGAGACCAATCTAATCTACATAGTGAGTTCCAAGCCTGCCCGTCTAAGTAAAATAAAGAGAACATTAAAGAGAGCATGCTTTAAATTGCTAAATAACCAAATCAATAAATAAAATTATGTTTTATTTCTCTGTGGAACATTGTAGTTCTACATAAACTATGAGCATAAGTATAAGCAGTCTTTAAAAATCATTCATTTTACGAGGCATATTGGCTTCCAGATGGACATATGATCTGCAAACAGATATACTTCCCCTTCAAGCTTTAGGCAAAAAGACTTGATGCTTCTTGTCACATTCTTTTTTTTTTTTAAAGATTTATTTATTATGTATACAATGTTCTGCCTGCACATTTGTCTGTAGGCCAGAAGAGGGCGCCAGATCTCATTACTGATGGTTGTGAGCCACCATGTGGATGCTGGGAATTGAACTCAGAACCTCTGGAAGAACAGCCAGTGCTCTTAACCGCTGAGCCATCTCTCCAGCCCGCTTCTTGTCACATTCTTAGACATACCTCCCCCTTGTGTTTGGCAATTTAGGGAATTCCCCCCACCTGGTTCTAAAATCCTAAGGTTTACAGTCCAGAGATTATGTGAAGGACATACAGGTCTGGGATTAATTACTCAAGATTGGGTTTGAATACATGACCGTTCTTTCTGAAGGGGCCTTGGAGTGATGGGGTTAACACATCATCACCATCCCCAACACCACTAGGGTTCATATTCATCACCCCCCTCCTCTTTCTTTGTCTGTTAATATTCTGAGACAGGTTCTCATGTTACCTCCAGCTGGCCTTCACCTCATTAAGTTGATGAAGATGACGTAATGAAGATAACAAAGTCAACTCCGTCTTCCTACCTCTACCTTTCCAGTGCTGGTACCACAGGCATGTGCCACCATGCCCAGCTCAATCATTTCTTTCCCATAGTATTAGCTGTGTGTGACTCATTTTGGTACTTAATTGTGTTGTCTTTATTGTCCTTTAAACTCTTAATAATTTTTTCTTCAGTTTTATTGGGGGAAAAACACTGAACAAGACTCACTTGGTATCTTAGCTTCTTGCGTTGGGAAACTATCTTTAGATCCCTCCATAATCTAGTAAAAAAAAAGTGACACGCCCCAATTTAATATTCAGTAAACAGAACCCATTAATTTGAAACTCAAGTTTGAAGCTATTCCCACATTTTATGTGTATGGGAATGAACAGCTCAACAAAACTTCATTGACTAATGCCCCGAATTAAAAGTAGTAGGTGGTTTACCAAGCCCCACAATATGGAATGCGGTCAATCTGGAATCTGGGGATTTGAGGCTCCAGCCAAAATAAACTATTGCTTTAGATGGTGCCTCCTCCTACTCCAAGGCCTGGGAAACAGGAAACACAAGTTCAAATAAGATGGCCTTTCTGTAGTGGAAAAGTAATTGCCTCATGAAGGGATCAGCAAGTGAATATTTTTGATGTTTCCATGATCAAAGGAGATTGGAGTCTTGCCTTTATGACAACCATTTTGATGGTAGCCCTGCAAATCATCACAAGTTCATAAGATTATGAAAACTGAATAATTGCAGCAGCAACAAATGCTGCTTTTGATCCTTACAAGAGGTGGGGGGTATCAAAACATATTTAAGGTGGAAGTTATTCAGTTACCTAAGAGAATTCAATGGCAGAACATAGGCTGAGTATACACGTGGTGAAAGCATCAGTGTCCATTTGTACTACTGGAGGTGTTTTCCCTGGGAAGAAGTTTGCCCATTCACAGACAAGGGTGGAGAAAAACCTGCCTTATTTAAAGTCAGTTGACTATGGATGCTAACCACTTCCACAAACAACCTTTACAGAAACATCTAGACTAACACTTTACTGAACCAGTCTAGCTAAATTGACACAAAATTAACTGCTATGGAACCTGCTACATATCTCAGGAGGTAAAGATGCCTGTAACCAAGTTCTCACACTTGGATCCTCTCCCTGGACCCACATGATGGAAACAGAGAACCTATTCATGCTGGCTGTCCTCTTGCCTTCATGCATGTGCTATGGAACATGTTTGTAGTTGTACACTCGTGCACACATGCACACACACATGCACACAAAAATAAATTAATAAATGTAAATACAATAAAATAAAATTAACTGTTACAGAAGAATTGGAGGGAAGACCACATCATATCTAATCTGATTGCAGGATTTTTTTCCCTTTTTATTTCTTTATTCTTTTCATCATTTTGTTTGTTCTATCTTTCTATCAAACTATATTCTATCATCTATCTACCTATCTACCTACCAACCTACCTACCTGTCCGTCTACCTATTTTTGAGACCAGGACTTGTGAAGCCTAGTTTGGCTTTGAGCTTGTTATGCAGCCCAGGATAACCTTGAACTTCAGAGCCTTCTGCCTCCAGCACCCGGTGCTGGGATTGCAGGTATGCAGCACCACTCTTGTGTATGTGGTACAGGATTTGGAAACTAGAGAATTTTGCAAGCAAGGCATGTATTCTACCAATTGAGATGTATCTCCAGCCTTTTTTTTTTTTTTTAAGATTTATTTATTTAATATGTATACAGAAGAGGGAGCCAGATCTCATTACAGATGGCTGTGAGCCACCATGTGGTTGCTGGGAATTGAACTCAGGACCTCTGGAAGAACAGTCAGTGCCCTTAACCTCTGATCCATCTCTCCAGCCCGTAGCTCCAGCCTTTTAAAAAACATTTTTTCCCTCTTTTATGGTCTGCTGGGGGATATCTTTCTGTATGCTGTGAATATATGTGGTTTCCATTGGTTAATAAATAAGCTACTTCGGCCTATGGTAAGGCAGTTTAGAGGCAGGCAAGAAATCCAAGGAGAGAGACAGGAGAGAGAAAGGCAGCGTCTGGAGAGGAACAACAAGCCAGCAGACAGGTAAGCCACAGAACATGTGGCAAAACATAGGTTAATAGAAATGGGTTAATTTGTGATATAAGAGATAGCTAGCAAAAGGCCTGCAATAGACCATACAGCTTGTAAATAATATTAGGCCTCTGAGTGATTATTTTATAAGTGAATGCAGGACCCTGGGGCCGGGCGGGACTGGAGAAATTTTCAGACTACAACAATCCTTGTTAATTGATATTGTTCACTATTTGAAATCATCCTGAACATTTTAGATCTAGAGTCATAATTAGTTCTCTGCAGTATAAAATACTGTTCTGACAAAATTCACCACAGGACAGTCTCGTGGACAGTCAATCTTATATCTCCGGTGTGTCAGTGTCTGGTGGCTGATGCTTTGCTTAGTCACGTAACACAATTGCTCACATTAAAAAAACAGTGTGAAGAACAGAGTAGACAAGTTGTAATTAAAATTACACAACTAAGAGAGTAAGAACGTTTTGTTCTGACATACTGAAAACTCAGAAAATAAACCTGAATTAAACAGGAAGACATTTGGGATATTGGAGGCAGAGTAGCAGATTAGAAACCTCCATGCTGCCATGTGTTACAAATCAATCCTGCTGCTTACCATGTTATCCTCATGATTACAACTGGAATCTGTGCATCAGGACCGTGGAAACAAAATCCCCCATCTCTCAAAAACCAAATGCTACCAAATATTTATGCATACACCAGATATTCTTCTGTCTGCTGTGACTTGGCAATTCACATGTCACTCAGAATTTTGGGTTTTTGTTCCGGAAAAGAAAAGTGGCTTCTGTAACTAATCTCTACACTTCTGCCAAGTCACAGAATCAGGCCCTTAATGTAGGTAGTCACATTATACCCAGGAAAAAACAGAGAGAAATAAATGTATGTGTGCTAGTACTCAGTTTGATTTCTCTACTCATACAGTCCAGGACCCCAAATCAGGGAATGGTGCTACCTATTTTCAGGTTAGATCTTCCAACGTCAATGAGAGCAATCAAAATAACCTCCCACAGGTTTGCTCATGGGCTGCCCTATCTAGACTTCATGAGATTCTCTTATCAATGTATTCTAGGTTGTGTTGCTTACAATGAAAACTACTTATCACAATTTCAAGAAGGCAGATTTTATGCTGGAGAAGGTTTATTCAACCTGATTCAGAATGTAGACATTAGGGACTGCCCTTAGTTTGCTTTCTATGGCATGATAAACCATTGGTGAAAACCAATTTGGGGAGAAAAAAATTTATTCCATTTTATAACTCCCAATCACAGTGCATCTTTGAGGGAAGTCAGGGAAGAACTCAAACTCAGGAACCTTGAAGCAGGAACTGAAGCAAGGACCATGAAGGAATACTGTTTAATGACTTGGGCCATATTTTGCTCAGCCTGATTTCTTATGCAACCCAGGACCACCTGCTCCAGATGTGGCACTGCCCACAGTGGACTGGGCCCTCCCACATCAATCCCACAGACTTGCCTATCAGACCATCAGATAGAGGCATTTTCTCAGTTGAAGTTCCTACTTTCTAGATGACCCTGGCTTGCTTGTCTTGGGTTGGCAAAAAGAAAAAAAAATCTAACCAGCACGGAGCTCCAAACTCCAAATTGTACTGTACCTGGATTCCACCTTTTGTTTTTATCTCTGGGAGGCTATCAAAAGTACTAGTGTATACAGTGTCTCAGCGTATCTTCATAGCAAAGCTGCCTGCTAAGCTGTCTCACTGATGAACATTCCTCTTTCCTGATCTTGACTTCATGCATGTTCACTAGTTTGTGAGCTTTTCAAATCATGCAGGCATTTAATGGCTTTGCTATACTGTTAGCAGCTTCTCTAGCACTAATTATATATGTTTATATACACAGAAACCCGATAGTCTTCTATCTGAGACCTGAAAATTAACATGTCACTCAGAATTATTTTTTGATCTGCGAAAAAAAATCTGTGTATATATTTGGTGCTAGAGACATAGTATGCTGTCTCTCATTTGTTAGGTCATTCGACTGTTACACACCATGCTAGTAAATTTCCATCATTCTCTGGATCCTATGTATACTTTTGAATGCTATCTTAATGCACTGTGCTTTACAGAGACAATTTTAACTGGTACATGGGCTGATTTGACCTGCCAATTTTAATGTTAATCACATTTTAATAGTTACATTAAAAACTTAACTAATAATCTCACCAATAGAATTATAGTAGTATATTCTTCAAAAACAATCGGTGGTTTAATCAGCCTGATTAGAAAATCCAAAGCTACTTGGCCAGATGATGAGAGACCACATGGAACAGAGTTGTTGTGGCCTTGGTCAGCCAGCTCCAAGCATCTCAGCCAGCTGCAAATGAATAAAGGAATGCAGCCAAGCTGAGCCAGAACCAGCCCCAGATGGCCCAGATTTAGCTGCAAAGACACTGGGTGATGCCACGGAGATATTCTTTATTAGTATTATTGTGGTAATAGGACATAAATATGGAGAAGAACCAAAAAGTGAAAACTATAATTTAGACACTTTATTGGTTATTGCCTTGATATCTTGATAAGTGTTCATGTCATGGTATTCTTCAGTGCCAATCCCAAGTCAGGCTGGGGGAGAAACACCAGATGGAAGTCATTATCCTTCCAGCAGGTGAACTTGAGGGTCTATTTGTACTTTTACTCCTGTTGAATTCTCTTCTTTAGGCTTTTCCTTACTCTTATATTCTGAAGCAGTGGAATAGTGGGGCAGGCTAGAGAGTGGGGTACAAAAGGAGAGGATGGTCTAGTAGAATTGCTTTGATAAATATTAGCTTGTTGTGGAATATTTATTTAAGATGTGTTACATTTGTTTATGCCATGAAATATTTGTTGCACTTGTTTTATGTTGCATTTGTTTAACTCCGTGAAGCTGTGTTACTTTGCTTGTCTAAAGCACCTGATTGGTCTAATAAAGAGCTGACTGGCCAATAGCAAGGCAGGAGAGGGATAGTGCAACTGGCAGGCAGAGAGAATAAATAGAAGGAGAAAAAGAGAAGGAGGAGGAGGAGGAGAAGGAAGAGAAAGAAAGAAGGACACCAGGGGCCAGCCACACAGCCACACAACCAGCCACGGAATAAGAAGGAAAGAGAGATATATAGAATACAGAAAGGTTAAAACCCAGTGGCAAAATGTAGATAGGATAATTTAAGCTAAGAAAATCTGGCTAAAAACATGCCAAACTAAGACCGGGCATTCATAAGTAAGAATAAGTCTCCATGTGTTTTTTTGGGAGCTCAGTGGCGGGCCCCAAAAGAGTAAAAAAAAAAAAACCCAACTATATTAGTTAGTTTCTTTAACTGTTTAAAAGTGAGAAGCCAGAGTTGGACTTTAATATATTCTGTTTCTAACAAATATCCGAACTGTGAGCTCTCTCTATAACTAGAGTAGTTTCCTGAAAGGGAGCTACTTTTTCTGCTTTTCATTGTGCCATGTTAATAGGGAAGAACACTGGTTTTGGAGATCTGCTGTCACAGGGCCTGAGTGAGTTATGTCATTGGATATCCTCAGCTTCCTTCTTTACTATACATCAGCAATGATTTTGTAACTATTCAGTATAAAACACTGCAGATACAGTTCTGTATGATAGCGGTATACATAAACTACCTGATGGAAACGTCTATGCAAAACAGGAATTTGGGCCATGGTGACTTGCGGTGTCTTAGAAGCCAAGCAGCTGCAGATTCTCCATTTCAGGGCTGTTTAACCGTTCTCTAATGACAATTAAATTCAATGACTTTAAAGTCACTTTCATAATTTTGCTTGTATGGAAGAGAATACTTTGCATGTGAAATGTCCCATTGGTCCCAAGCTGGTGGGCAATTTTCCAAGGTTCTAAGAATTTTAGGAGGTGGAGGCTATCTGGGGGAAGTAGGTCACAGAGGCATGACTTTGAAGGTTCTCCCTGGTCCCCAGTTCCTTTTTGTCTCTCTGCTTCCCATCTGCCACCAGGTACTTCTGCTATGATGCTTTGCCCTGAGGGCCCAGAATCAAAGGAGTCAAGGTCTATGGAATGGAATCTCTGAAACTGTGAGCCAAAGTTAATCTTTCTTCTTTTAAATTTTCTTTTTTTAAAAAATAAGTTTCTTCATTCAGTATATTCTTATCACCCTCTTAATTTCTATAAGTCTTTAGTACAAAGTGCCAGGAATAGTAACTAATCCAGGTTTTTGGTTTGTTTGTTTTTGTTTTTTCGGACAGGGGTTTTGTGATGATACATCCAGGTGGAACTCAGCCTATGGCACAAGCCTGTGATCCCAGAACTTGGCAGATGGAGGCAGGAGAATCAGGACCCCAAGAAGGTTCAAGGTCATACTCAGCTATGTCTCCAGAGCAGCTGGGCTACATGAGGCACTCTCAAAAAAAAAAAAAAAAAAAAAAAAAGCAAACTAAATCACCACACAATCTCAAGCTCATTTCTTGGTGATCATCTCAATGTTTACTATCCGTGCACTCTTTATGGGGAAAAATGCAGTCTCTGTGGATATGCCTTACCACACTAGCCACTTCAGATTCTAAGGAATAACACTCAGGGTGGGACTCATGGCATCCTGGTCTCATATTTCATGTTAGGGATCAGTTACAACATTTTGTTTTCTCTCTCTCAGGTGCTGAGATGTGAGTACATGTTTGCATATGTGGGCATGCATGTATGTGCACAGGTACATATATATGCACACACATGTACATGCATGTTGAGGTCATGAGTCTTCCTCTATCACTCTCCATGTTGTTCACTGAGGCAGGGTCCATCAGTTGACTCCACAGGTGGCCATTGTAACTAGTCTGGCTAGCTGCCTTGCTCAGAGATTTCTAGTCTCTACTTTCTCAGTGCTGGGATAACAGGAGGCCACTCAACCAACCTTCACATAGGTTCTAGAGATTTGAATTTGGTCCTCATACTTGGCAAGTGCTGCAACCACAGAGCTGCTTCCCTATCCCTAAAGTTTGCTTTTTGTTTGTTTGTTTGTTTTTTCGATACGGTTTCTCCGTGTAGTTTTGGTGCCTGTCCTGGATCTCGCTCTGTAGACCAGGCTGGCCTCGAACTCACAGAGATCTGCCTGGCTCTGCCTCCTGAGTGCTGGGATTAAAGGTGTGCGCCACCACTGCCCGGCCTGAAGTTTGCTTTTAAACATGTATTTTAACAGATTAGCACTGAAACACACACACACCACCACCACCACCACCACCACCACCACCACCACCACCAGTTCTAAGTTTGATTTAACTGTAAATGGCCTAAATTGTCAGATTACTTTGAACTGAAAGTGAAAATGTTAATAGGCTTAAAGACGAGACTCCTTGATGTTAGAGGTTTAAACGATCAAAGAGACTCATTTAAAAACTTAATGTATAAAATTTAGTATGTATTATATGTAAATCAACATCAAAAATGAATAATAGGAATTTCCCCAGCTATGCTTATGTCATGAACTTTTCCCTACATACGAATGTTACAATCTGGAAGCAACCATTCTGGAAATGGTTTTCGAGTTATAAGGTTAGGTCTGATTCAAAGAAACAAACAAGCAAACAAACAACAAACTGCTATTTAACTGTGGACATAGTAAATTTCACTGTATATTTGTTAATTCCAAGAATCCCTTATGATGTGGGCAGGTGGTATTCCGAAGCAGAATACTGTCACCTGCTGAAGGACCAGTTAGGGTGGAGTGAATTATTAGTATCTCCCTCAGCTCTCAAAGTGTGATCTTGCTGAACAGCTACAATAAATTCTTTTTATAGAGTATACTGGTTCCTTTCTCTTCCTGGGATAAAATTACCATGACCCAAGCAACTTATAAAAGGATGGGTTTGCTGGGGGGATGGCTGCTCCATAGGGTGGAGGCTCTATAAGGCAGGATAGCAGGGTGGCAGGCAGCGGACATGGGGGCTAGGGCAGGAACTGAATTATAAGCAGGAAGCAGGACAAGTGCACTGGGAATGGTCTAAAAGTTTTCAAACCTTAAATCCCACTTCCAGGGACATACTGGGTCCAGCGCGGCCACCTTCTAAAACTACACCACTAGGTGCAAGGATTCAAACATCTGAGCCTAGGGGCAATATTCCAATTCAAACCAGCACGAATACAAAATCTATTTCGTCCAACTACAAAAGTCTCCATGGTCTTTCAGTCTCAACACTGTTTAAAAGTCCAAATCCAGAGAGTCTCTTTTGAGTCTCAAGACAATCTTTTAATTGAACCCTCTCCGTGAAATCAAAAAGCAAATTAAATACTTTCAGTGTACCATTGCACATAATATACATTACCATCCCCAAAGGGCAGAATGGGACTCGTGAGAGAATACTGGACTAAAGCAAGGCTGAAACCCAGCAGAGCAAACACCAACCTCTCTAGCTCCGTGTCCAATGTCAACGTCTTAGAACCTCCAGATCTGGTGTCTGCAATACGCAAACCTCTTGAGCTGGTTTCGTTCCTTGTGTGAAGTTTTCCGTGGCAGGTATTCCACGGTCTCCAGTACAACCCAGACTTCACGTCCACAGCTTCACAAAATGGCCTCTTGGGGCATCCATGCAGGGCTTCCCTTGCCGCATGTTGCCTGGCCTTAGTTCACGTCTCTCTTAAACCAGGAAGAAGATTCCATGACCCCTTCATTCTTGTATCACTTCATGACCGTAAAGTGCACACAGAGGGCACTGCCAAGCCCAACTGCTGGTTTGAGGTGGATTCTGGTCCCCTTTAGACAGGTCTGCAGAGCTTCTGTTTGTTTTTACTTTTTAGGAGTCCTTTAGGAGTGACATTTTAAGGAAAGTCCTTAGGCCTTTTCCTCTCACAAGGATGATTAGCAAGGATGGGTCCTGAGTCCACTCTTCCTCTCATTCAAATGCAGTTAAGGCTTCTCTTAATCTTATCTCTTCCAGCAGAAGCCTTGGCTGCCACGTTAACTTTCCTCATTTTCTCTTCAAACTTATATTTTGTGTTTCTTCTTGCCCCACTTGCTCCCTTTCTTTGTAGACCTACATAAAAGTGGATACTAATAACCATGTGACAGACTCGATATTAGGCTCTCTTAAAATCAGCTGCACCAAAGAAATCGGTCCACTACTTAAAAATTTAGCCTTAGCCAAGTTCCTAGCACAAGGACAGACAGCAGTTGCATGCTTTGCCCAAATATCCCAAGAATGGTCTCTAGCGCTGTTGCTAATATTGTTCCCTTCTGTAACCTTTTGAAGTAGGACTCCACACTAATTACCCTAAGCATTGTCTTCCTGGCTTCTACTATGGCAGTTTTTAAAGTCCTGCTTACAGCTTTCCCTACTTTTCTAGTCCAAATTCCCAGGGCCTTTCATATGCTTCCAAAAACCCCAGCATGACCAGGTCTGTTACAACAATAGCAAATGACACAAAAAAATCTAGAGTCACCTCTAATTCTTTCTGCCAGTGATGTCCTTGCTCTACCATAACTACTCAAATCCATGTACATCACAATCATGTTCCTCCTACAGAGGCCACCTGTAACTTCTCAAATTTTGGTTATAAGTCTTGTAATATTTTGTTGTTGCCTCAATCATACCACTTCATTCCTTCATCCAACAATGACTGGATCTTTAGCATATCTAAAGCACTCACTGGCCTTCAGAGAGACCCTCATATTAATAAGGAGCCAATGTTACCAATTCCTCATAAGTCCCTGTATGGGAAAATAAATCTCTTCCTTTCCTACCTTAGGTTCGTGTCCCCTATCACAGAGCCAATGGATAGGAAGGGAGAGCTGTGAAATGTGAGCTTCTGGATATGACATGGTCAGTGCACACATCAACTCACAATAGCTGTGGTGACTTGAACAAGAACTGCAAAGATCAAACCAATCAATATTCCAGCATAAAAGGGGATGGGTCCCCAAAGCACCACTCCTAGCTGAGGTGCTGTTGTCAACTGATGAGTGCTGAAAGAACATCACTTTCCTTTGCGGATATGGCCACTGGTAGGTTACTCATGCTCAACTGGATGGTCATACATCTATGTGCATACGGGCAGTGCTAATTGGACTCTGGATTATTAATAACAAACACAAAAGACACAAAGATGGGAGGTAGATGAGGTGGGAGGCCACTATGGAGAGCTTGACAGAAATAGTGATAGATTAATGAGATCATTATACATTAAGTATGGAAATTTCAATGACTAAAATATATATAAATGACTAACAAAGAAAAATATCATACAAATTTATTTATCATAAGTTGTATATAACATTGGAAACTTGGGTAATGAAGACCTAAATAATTGGCAAATATGTGTTCTTATGTGTAAGCTTACTGAAGGGTGCACAGTTGTGGAGAAGTTTAACTGGTAAAGAAAATTACCTTGTGGTAATAAACTGAAGGAGACCTAGCAAGCTCAGTTCATTCAGCTCTTATCATCAGTCCTGGCTACTTTTATGCCAACTTGACAAAAGTTGGAGTCATCTGAAAGGAGGGAACATCAATTGAGAAAAAACCTCCATAAGATTTAACCGGAAGGCATTTTCTTAGGTAGTGATTGATGGGGGAGATCCCAGCCCATTGTGGGGGGGGGTTTCATTCCTGGGATGGTGGTCCTGGGTTCTATAAAAAAGCAAGCTGAGAAAGCCACGAGGAACAAACCAGTAAGCAGCACTCCTCTGTTGCCTCTGTATCAGCTCCTGCCTCCAGGTTCCTGCCCTGCTTGAGTTCCTGTCCTGACTTCCTTCCGTGTGAGACTATGATATGGATGTGTAAGCCAAATACAACTTTTCCTCCCCAAGTTGCTTCGGTCATGGTGTTGCATCACAGCAATAGAAACCCTAACTAACACGCTGTCTAAGACTTTGTCTCCAGAGCTAGGAATGCTCCTTGCGTCTGGACCCTTCTCACACAAGGGTCTTACCATATGCTTAAGGGGAAAAGGATGAAGGGCATGTGAGAGTGACTTTCTTCCTCCTGCTGCTTTCTCAAGTGCCAGAGTGCCATATTTTTAAGGTCTTGGACATTTCAGTGACACACTGCGTCATATGCCTTGGTGTCTGTTTTCTTAATGAACAATGATATCGTTGAAGGCAAGATTGTGTCCAATTTTCTGTGCATGCAATAAAATGTAATCTGTACTTGTGAAGTTAGGAGCTGGAGTTTCCTAGAAAATCTGGGGTCCCTTCACAGTTACCAAATGATATCAGAAAAATAAAGACCCCCTTCCGGATTCTTAGTCTCATTAATAAAACAATGTAAGGATGGATTCAGAAGCTTGAGGATAATTTTATTAGTGTTTTAAAAAAGACAGATCCCCAATGAAGCAAACTGTAAATCTCAGTGGATGATCAGAGGAGGACAATAGAGGAGAGAAGCAAGGAAAACAAACAACCCTTGCCCTTTGAACTGTTGGCATGGAAGTCTGCTGCATGGTGCAGGGGGGGTACTTTAGAGAAAGAGTAAGGAAGATGTATACATATATGTATACATATGTGCATATATATGTGCCCCGGCCAGCGGGGTCTTCAACGGGGACCTGAAGGGAGGACCGACGAATGAGAGGGACAAGAGACACAAAGAATGAGAGCAAGACAGGATGCCTGATCAAGCTCCGAAATTTTATTTTCCTCTTAAGGCATATATAGGTGGGGGGCAAAGGGGGGTGCAAGCAGGGAGGGGACTTTAACCATGGGTTGTTCAGCCAGCAGGGAATGCTGCTATGGGGATTATCTATTCTTGCCTAACTACCTACCTGCAGCGCGTTCACCTTATTTCTGAGAAGAGGTTCTGGTGTTTATGAGAAGAGGTTCTGGTGCTATGGAGACTTAAGCAAGGCCTAGATCTAGAAAAAGAATAGAGAAGCCCAAATATGGTGGCAAGTGTGTCAAGGGTCACTTAGGCTTATGGTTATGTATATGTAGGTTCCAGACAGCATCTGAACAAACACAACAGAAAAAAGAAGGAAAACTTGCATCTTTTTGAGTCAGGAGTCAGACCCAAGGAGCCTCATGGCAATCCCGTTGCAGCCTGTAGTCACTGCTTTAGGAGACAAGGATTCTGGAAAGGAAAACTACGGTATCTTATTAAAAGAATAATTATTCTATGTGGGTCTCCCTTTCCCCCAGGGTCGTTGGCTACTGGCCCACGAGGGTGACGACGGGAACAGAAGCAGAGAGCAGGGTTCAGAAGGTCATAAGCATGATGGAAAGAACTCCTGGGATTCAGCTTCAGAGAGACAGCTCATTTCATTGTTCCAGGGGTAAGGTATATAAGGGTTCTTAGAACATGGGTTGGAAGGGCTGATTGGTCATGACCCAGCACCTAATTATCATATGGGTGAGAAGGAAGATTGAGACTTATGTGCTGAGTCATACAGCATTTGCAGGGAGCTGTGTGTGTGTGTGGGGTGTGTGTGTGTGTGTGTGTCATGCTCCAAATAAGATCAGGCATCTGAGCTTAGAGACACTCTCCAAATAAGGTTCGACATAGAAGAGGAAGCCCCGCCAGGAAAGGGAGTCCTACATTTTGTGCTGAGCTCAGAGAGCTCTCTGGACATGATGGACTGAGTCCCTAATAGCAGGGTTCTCCAACAATTCTTCCTATCCCTGCAGCCTAGGAGCCCACCTTCCTAGGGCTCCCTGCTTCCTAGCGATAGTGCCTTGGCTAAGTGATTAACCTGGTCCAACTGAATGATTGGGTCTCCATTAAGAACAGAAACCCTATTCTCTTGACCAAAAGGAGATTTCCCTTAAGGTGCCTTGGCTTCTTCTCTAACCTCATGATTTGAGGTATGTTTGAATGCAAAAGCTCTGATTTTGACCTCTGGCATGGAACAAATAAAGATAAAAACATTTTTTAATGGAAATAAAAATAAGAACAATTTAACCAATAAAAAAAGTGAAATAAAATGTGTACATTTATCTACATGCAATAAAATTTCAAGACCCCTTTTGTCAAGTAAGAGCATTCGTATTACAAAGTTACAAGCCTTGGTTAGGTTGCCTAGTGCGCAGAGCAAACCCCAAGCCCCATGCTGCAGTCTGCTGGTAACTGCAAAGTGTTTTAGAAACAGATAAACTAATAAGGACAGCAGCAAACAGAACAACTTACGGAAATTAACAAGACATTCACAATTGTGGCGTCCGATTTCTTTCCAGGTTTTAAATTTCTTTATAGCCTCTAATACTAACATCCATTTTATCACACACACACACAGGGGTGGTGGCTTCAATCTATTCAGGGACTCCTGAGATGACTCCTGTCTATAGTAAGTAACCAAATCAAACTTTTCCCTTTAAATTAAACTCTGCGTCTTGAGATTTGAATCATCGGTCATTTTCAGCCACGACGCCATTTCCATGAACTACCACTAGTGACCACTAGATGGAAGTAGTATTCCATAAAATCTGCAGTGTTTGATTTTCCCCCTCCTCTCCCCCCAAGTGTGGAACAACTTCTTGAAGAAAGTTTAAGAGACTTAGAAAATAAACATCAACCACCAAGTTTTTCCAAACTATGAAGTGACTAATTAAACAGTTAAATTCCACCCCCAGACACTTTCCCTTTTTTCCTGGTGCTTCAATGTTCCTGTGGGATGGTCTGCGTTCCTTCAGACTGCACCAACAAGTTTATTTCAGGCATATTGTTATGTGTCTTTAAGTTTTCATTTTCAAATCTGTAAATATAATAACCATAGGGTACAACTATACAATGTGGTAAGTAAGAGGATATTTGTAAATGATGTAGAATAGGTAATTCTTAATACTAACTCTAATGATAAAATATGTTTATAATTAGATTGAGCACGTTGGCAAATGTAGACGAGTTTAAATAAAAAGGATTCACTTTGACCTTAAAGAAGGAGAGAGAAAAAGAAGTACAAAGGGCAGAGGAGGGGAATACCTTAAAAAATGTTTGCAAAAGAACTAATGATATAGCTTGTAAAAGTGACCCGCTCCAAAGTCAGGAAGACCTGCCCAGCAGCTTGAGCAGATATCGTCAGAGGGTGGGTCCCAGGAAGAATCATGACCTCCCAGTGGCTGGTTTCCAAGTCTTAAAATTGTGTGAGGGTGTGGGAGAATGAGTGTGAGTGCGTGTGTGTGTGTGTGTGTGTGTGCAAGCAGGGGCACATGCTCAAGAGTGCCTGTGCCTATTGAGGCCAGAGGTCAACGTCTAGTGTTGTCCCTCCTCTATCTCTACTTGAGTTTTTTGAGGCAGGGTCTCTGTGAACCTGGCGCTCAGACGGTTGGCTAGCCTGGCTGGCCTCCCCCAGCACTGGGGTTACAGATGTGCGTCACTATGCCCAGTTTTTGTATGGGTGCTGAAGATCCATTCTTGAGCCGTTGTGCTTTTGCAGAAAGCACTTTACTGACTGAGCCATTTCTCTAGCCTCCCCACGGTATTTCTTTAAGTGTCACAGTCTCCACATTAGTAGGAGCGAAACCAATCCATTCAAGTGCTCATCATCTAGTAGGAAGTGCTGTCTCGCGTCGCTCTTTTTCATGTGTGTGGAGGTTTACAGAAGCCTACAAAGAACCTCTGGATACTAAAGTTGGATTTTATCATTTCCCTGGAGTTGAGCTTCCTTAGAAGTGTCTAGAACATATTGATCTAGCTAACCTCTGTGCTTCTTCTTGTGTCAATGTTACCGATTATGACAATTTTAAATTTTTATGCATCCAGATATGGTGGCTCACACCTGCAGTCCCAACACTTGGAAGGTGAAGGCAGGAGAATCAGGAGTTCAAGGCCAGCCTAGACTACATGATATACTATGTAGTGTACACTACAGTATATACTACAGTAATAATAACAAATAAACACTTTTATACAAATGGGTTATACAAATTCTTCCATATTTAACAGTTTTCTTTAACTTCTATCTTCTGTATTAGTAAACATTGAGAGACAATTCAAGTCATGCCGAGGATTAGAAAACACCACATTATTGGATGGAAACAGCTGTGAGCATATGACCCATGTTTTTTGAAAGTTATAAGAAACGAAGGCTTCCAAAGTGGTATCTAATGATTTAAAAAAAAATAGAGGATTACAAGAATTAATTACAGATTAAAGGAGGCCAAACATCACATAAGTTCTGTCAGGGTTGGAAGACAAATATTGGTCAAACAGGTGACATTGTAAGCATGGTAAAGGATGGTGACAGCAGAAGGTGACAGGCACCTGTGGGCCCACTTCTCAGCCCCTGAGTCAGAACTCTCATGGTCTGTCACATGTAGAGAGTACAAGACAGATAAGACACTAGTCCCTTTGGTAGAGCAATTTCTGTGCCCGAGAACAGAAACCCGAGGAAGGCTACCTGCCTTTAGTTACCTGTCAGTCTCCACATCTGCATTTGTTACTAAAGAGAGCAGCATATATTCTCCTCTGGTCTATATTATGCCATTTCATTGTTGAACTGATTCCTTTACAAGTGGAAAGGTGAGCACTTGGAAGCCTAAAGGACTTGTTCCAGGCCACTCAAATTGTTCCCAGTTCAACTTGGCTAACTCTTAATCCAACATGTCTTTGACGTTAGTTCACACTGACTCCAGACAGATTGAAAATTAGGTTCCAAGTTTTGTTTCAAATTTTAACCTTTAAGTAAGTACTGTGTCTCCCTGTATAGAGCAGACCAAGGGGGGAGGTGAGTAAAAGGGCAAGCAACTGAAAACCCTTTTCAGGAGTCCATACTAAGAGGGTGCTTTCAGTAGACAGTTCCAAGGACCTGGATGGATTCTCGGTCATTTTGGAGGAAACACCCTAAAATACTTCCAAAGGCTGTGTTAGTTGCCACTGTTCCTAAAAGTTGAGATGAGAGAATAATGGAGGGAGCATCAGCCACATCTGGAGGACCAGCGTGTGGAAAGCCAAGCACTTAACTGAATTGGTTGCCCTTTTCTCTTGCAGTTCCTTCCTGGGGTGGTAGGACTGTGTTCCATTATGTTTTTCACTCCTGCTGGTCAAAGAGGCTGAGGCTTCTCATTAATTTAATGGGAAGCTGCTAAGTCCGTCCCATTCTGACCACAAAATGCACCCTGGTCAGCACTCTCTGTCAGTCCGATGTATTGTTGTCTGTCAGCTAAAGTGCTGCGGCACTGGAGCATCCTAAGGAATCCACCCTCCCGTGCACTTTGGAAAGAGGTACTTGCAGGAGAAGAGCAGCACATCTGAAATGTCAACCAACAAACAAGAACGGGTTAATGATCTAAAATTTGTCTTCTCAAAAGAGAGAGAGAGAGAGAGAGAGAGAGAGAGAGAGAGAGAGAGAGAGA
>CABHPH010000360.1:0-25120 GCA_902168325.1 Peromyscus nudipes | reverse complement strand
GAGAGAGAGAGAGAGAGAGAGAGAGAGAGAGAGAGAGAGAGAGAGAGTGAGAGAGAGAAAGGTTTGTTGGCAGGTGAATCCAGATGCCATTGGACTATAGTTGAGCCACTGAGATTTTTTTTTAAAGGTTGTAATGTAAGGCTCCTTTTTCTTTTTTCTTTTACTGATTAAATGCTAGTTAGGAGGAACTCAGGAAAGATATCTATCCTACTAGAGATTTAATTAAATGAAAACTGGAATGGTCTATAGAACTGGATGGTTAACTTCAATCAAAGACAAGGAAGCCTAGTTTTGGCAAATTGCTGAGCACACGTTACACACCCAGTTACTCTTCACTGGTGGATGGAGCTCTGATTATACAATTCCTCCACCTGTGTAGTACTTTCCCCCATACCGACCTATCCTTAGTTGTAGTTATTTTGAGAATCTGAAAGGATAATAAATGTAGCTTCTATATCTTAGAGTTCTTCCTGGGCATGGGTATATATGTGGGGAGTGGGGCTTGGGGACTATCTAGCTGACCAAATTCTGTAGAAGAGGCACCATTTGAAACCACTGTGGTTTGGATCGATAGGGAGGTAGCCCCATTACAGTGAAAAAAATCCATAGATCTCTTCAAAATGGTAACTTGAGCGCTTGAATTTTAGTTCCCTTAAGTAAAAGTAAGAATAAAAACAAAAACCTGAGCCACCAGGACGTTACTGATGGTCTAAGTTTGGAGGGGTATGTAAATTTCCATGGGGGCAGAGTTCACTCATGGGCAGTGTTCAGGAAACATTAAAACCAATGCACCCATGTTCTAAATCTGATGTAAAGGAAAGGGTCATGTTAGAGAAAGACATGAAGGAGACAGTCTGGAGTCTAATATACTGAGTTCATTTTGATAAATGAGTTTTGCTGGGGAGAAAAATTAGTCTCTTCCCTATATCAATATTCACATCTTCTATGGGGTGTCTATGGCAAAGGGCAGATTAGCAATACATACAAAATCTTTGGTATGGGAGGCTCAGAAATGAAAACCCAAAAAAGTGGTAAGTCTGTGCACATTTCCTACTTCAAATGAAAAATGCGTGGACATGCAGAGCAGGTGGGACCAAGGGGTATGACCCAGCAACAGTAAACTTGCTCACATTCTCCTCCATGCCCCAGTGGCCTTACAGAGAAGGCCAGGTCTTCCTCCAGGTACAGGGAGGGCACTTTGGGAAGGAAAGGTTTATGACCAGCTTCAGGAGAAAGTCATCTGGGTTTTACAGCATGCCTTAGGGGAGAAGGTCAGAGATTCTTTCTAGGTTTTAATGACTTGCTTCAGGAGAGAAGGGTGAAGGGAAGGTGAGAATGACCTTTCTTCTTTTGCCACTTTCTCAATGCCCGGGGGCCATATTGGAAGGCGAGTTCCTTGATTCCTTTCAAATGCAAAACTTAAAGAATGTTAGTCTAACACCAGTGTCCTCCCTCTCTGGTTTCCAGGGCAAAAGAATACTTGGGTCAGTGTTGCCCCTCAACATCCCTTTTCACTTCTGAATATCTTGGTTTCGACAGTTGCTGGCATGTTGCAGGAACAAACAAAGCTGGCTTCTAAAAACAACACATTCTTTGCTAGGAACGCTCTCTTGATCGTATTTAAAGCATTCGATCTTAGTTTCTCCTTGAGCTGCGGTTGGAAGCAAGGTGATTTTCATTTGTCCTCTGGTCGTATTTTCTGCATAATATTGATCTGAAGCTGACTGCATTCTAAGGAGAGAATGTGGATAAAAGACCAAATGAGCAATCTTGAGGTTTGTCTGATTGTTATTCCTCACATCGTTTTGTCCTGTGAGTGGACATTAAGAGATCATACACTCCATCGGTCTTTAGGGAATTAACAACAATCTCTCCTCCAGCAAATGTGGGCAGCATCGCCTGCCTGGTGTTAGGGAATCTCTGAAACAGAACTGAGGAAGACACGTGGTCCTCAGGGAGCTCACCATTTAGCACTTGATTACTAAGCGACTACAACAATTTACAGAGCTGACTTCTCAGGAAAATGAAAGAAAAATCTACTGATTGTTTATAGACAAGTAAGTGCTGTGTTGACAGGGTAAAACACAAGGCTTTGGTTTGCTACAATGTAATCAAGTTGACTGAAAGGAGTAATTCGCCCTTTACCTGTGGGGAGTTTGATTACACTTGCACCTTTGCAAGAGTTTAAATTTAATTTGAGATACCCATTTGTCTCTCCCTTCAATCCTTTCTTTGGAATCATTTGTTCCCTCACTTCAAAGTTTAGCTGTGTAGACAGGCTGTCAGGTGTTTTAACAGAACACTTCCTTTCTCCTTCCGACCTCCTTTTCCCTCTCTCACTCTCCTGTCTCCCTCTTCCGTTGGTCAATATTTTCCCTCCACTCCTTCTCTGAGTGTTTGTGTGGTGTGTGTATGCGCATGTGTGCACGTGCCCACGGGGGAAGGGGAGAAGTCAGAAGTTGACAGAGTGTTCTTCTCTGTCTCTTCTCCACCTTATCATTGTCATCACTGACGTCATCATCATCATCATCATCATCATCATCACTATTTTGAAGCAGGCGTCTCTGGCTAAACCCTTGACTCAACTAGGCTGGCTGGCCAAAGAGCCCCTGGGAATTGCCCATCTCAGTCCCTTTCTACTACAGTTACGGCGCACCACTATGCCCAGTTTTTTCTGTGGGTGCTGAAAGTGGAGCTCAGGTCCTTCCTTATGAAGCAAACTCTTCACCCACTGAGTTGTCCCTAACCCCTGTTCAACAGTTCTTAGTGATGATTAGCCAAGGCCTGAAAAGCCACAAGTGCATTTTAACATCTATTTTTATATTTGGTGAAATGGGAAGTCTGTTAACTATGTCAAGGACATACTCACAAGGACAAAAAGGAATACAAAAGAGAGTACAGATTAAAATTAGAATTTATAAGTTGAAGGCAAAAGCTAACTATTTAGCTCTATAACTTTACTACTAGGGTTTGATGCTATGTAACTTGGGGTTTGAGCCACTGTTAGTGGCAATAAATGAGGAGACAAGTGAATTCATTTCTCCATCCTGTGTGAAATGATATGCTAAGAATGAGAAGGGAAGAAGCCTTGGAAGAGGGAGGGATATCAGAGTTGGACCTAGAATGAACATTAGTCTTTGTCTAGGTGGGAAAGAATGTCAAGGAATTTTCATGCATTCTAAACCAAAAAAGAGAAAACTATGATGAAATATAGGACATTTGAGGAAATACTTTAGTTACCAGAGTTGGGCGTTTTACTACAAGGAGTAGATGCATAATCTCGAAATAGGTTTCTTCAAAAAGAGAAGGGAAGAGGTTCCGGGGAAGGGCATTTCCAGCAAGGAGGTCCATCAGGGTGTCATGAATGCAGCGAGAGGAGCAGGAACGGGCTGATTGGCTCATCATGATAGGATTAACAAAGGCCTGTGGCTTCCTCATGTATTTCCGATTTCTGGAATGGCCTTTATTCTTGAGACAGTGAAAGGAGTCAAATGTGGCATCTGGCTCTTTGGGAAATTAGTTTTGTAGTATTTTAAGGATGCAATAAGATAAAGTAACAACAGGAACGCAGTGGTCAGGAAAGACAGTTTAGCAGGCAAAGGTGCCTGCATCCAGTCCCCAGAATCCACGTAAATATGGAAAAAGAGGCTGCACAAAGATGCCCTCTGCTCTCCACAGATAAAGACGTGCATGCATGACCCTCATTAATATCATTAAGATGCTATATTTAAATGTTATTAGAAGGAGTACAAAAGTTCTTTGAGTGTGAAGACCAAAGAAAACATAAAAATTGAACCTCACAGTACTTAATATTTGAAGAGTTCTGTAACACTATATAATAAGTATTTTCATGGGTTAAATGACCTACAAAAGCATAAGTGAAAATGCCTAGATTTCATAATTTGTAAATAAAGTTCACTTTGTTGGACATTTCACTTGCATCCTATGTTCTACCCATGAACTGTGTTATAATGAACATTTCCCTACAGTAAGTCTTCAAGTATTTATTTGGGATTTTATTGAGAAATCTATCTTTTTCAGTACAGCCATGTTTTCTTGTACCTAATTCCCATGAGAAGCTGAGCCTACCAGAACTTCCTACTGCTTCACTGTCCTGTCTGACCTTTGCTTTTTTCTGCTCTGTTTAACCGTTTCTCTCTAATTTATTTGAACATCTAATTGGGCAAAAATACCACAGTTTGGAAAACTTCACCATTCACTCATTCCGTTTTCAATACCTCTTAAGTTTTTTAAATTACATTTTCTTTATTTTGTGTGTGTCACTGTGTGCGCATGTGTGTATGCATGTGTGTGTGTAGTGAATGTGTATTTGTGTGCAAGGGGCATGAATATGTGTCTGTATGTGGGCTTTGTATGTCTATGTGTGTGCATGCGTGTGTGTGTGTGTGTGTGTGTGTGTGCGTGTGTGTGTATGTGTAGTGAATGTGTATTCATTCATGTGCAAGGGACATGAATATGTGTCTGTATGTGGGCTTTGTGTGTCTATGTGTGTGCATGCATGCATTTGTGTTTGCATGTTTATGCAGGCTTGTGCCATGGGCTATGTGTGGAGGACAACTTACACCATGTGACTCTCAGGGATTGGACTTAGGTTGTGAGCTTGCACCTTGACCTGTTAAGCCATCTTTCAATTTTTTTCCCCTGCATTCCTAATAATTTTGAAATGTACTGGGTTTACAAAGCATTTGGCAGCTAAACTGGAAATAATTGACATTTTAAAATCTCCCTTTTCATCCTTGCATGGAGCTTTCTTTTCCTTAGATTACCCTCAGCTTTATTAAAATGACACTTGTATTTTACTTATACCTTGGGTGTCTGCTTTGAAATTCCAATGTGTGGTCTGAAGCACATTAAGAAATTCTAATTTAAAAAATCCATATTTTTAATGGATTTTTTAATCCAAATGCTCATATCATTTCTGCCTATATGAAGTGTAAAATGAATAATACTTTAAAATTGTGTGTGTGTGTGTGTGTGTTTTACACGAGTGAAGATGCCGGCAGTATCCAGAAGAGGGTCTGATCACCTCTTGGAATTGGAATTACATGTGTTTATAAGCTTCCCTGTGTGGGTGCAGGGAGCTGAACTCAGGTTCTTCAAAAGAGCAGCACATGCTCTTAACCCCTGCTCCAAGAAGAATAATGCATCTAGAGTTCAATCTGAATCACAGTTACACTTTTGGAATAGCCATGCTTGATCATGAAGGATATATTATCTCTATAAGATAAGGGTCACTGCTTTCCAAATATAATGCAATTTGCCCATGATTTATTGGGCTGTTTTTGAAACGTGTTATTAGAGGCCTGAGGAGAAGGCAAAATGCTTGTCCATACAACTATGAGACCCTGAGTTCATGTCCCAGGACACAGTCAAAAGTCAGGTATCAGTGCATCTGTTTATAATCACAGTTGCTGATGGATAGAGATAAGAACATCCCTGAGGCTTTCCAGTGTAGCTGGAAGTTTTCCTGTGTCCCACCTGGTCCTGCAGCTGCTCAGAACCAAATGTGGTGATATATTGTGTCCCCCAAAATATTGTGCACCCTAATAAACTTATCTGGGGTCAGAGAACAGAACAGCCACTAGATACAGAGGCCAGAAAATGGTGGCACACACGCCTTTAATCCTATCACTTGGGAGGCAGAGATCCATTGGATCTCTGTGAATTTAAAGCCACTCTGGAAATAGCCAGGCATGGTGACTCATGCCTTTAATCCCAGGAAGTGATGGCAGAAAGCAGAAAGGTATATAAGGCGTGAGGACCAGGAACTAGAGCCTGGTTAAGCTTTTAGGTTTTTGAGTAACAGTTCAGCTGAGATTCATTCTGGATGAGGACACAGAGGCTTCCAGTCTGAAGAAACAGGATCAGCTGAGGAATTGGCAAGGTGAGGTGGCTGTGGCTTGTTCTGCTTCTCTGATCTTCCAGTGTTGACCACAGTACCTGGCTTCATGTTTGTTTTTATTAATAAGACCTTTTAAGATTCCTGCTACACCCAAGTAAACACACAGAGGCTTACATTAATTATAACTGCCTGGCTATTAGCTCAGACTTATTACTGACTAGCTCTTACACTTAAAATAACCCATAATTCTTATTTATGGTTAGTCACGTGGTTTGGTACCTTTTCTCAGTTCTGCCTTGTCATCTTGCTTCCTCTGTGTCTGACGTCTCCTGACTCAGCCTTCCTCTTCCCAGAATTCTCCTCTCTGCTTGCCCCACCTATATTTCCTGCCTGGCTACTGGCCAATCAGTATTTTATTTATCGACCAATCAGAGCAACACACATTCACAGCATACAGACCGACATCCCACAGCATTCCAGCCAGTCAGTTTACCTGAATAGGATAGTTCTATGTTCAGTGGGAGACCCTATCTCAGATGATAAGGCGGAGAGAGACTGAGGAAGACACCGACTGTCAACTTCTGACCTCCACATAAGACACACACATGCATACACACTTACCTGTACATGCATTTTCATTAATTTGTTCAGCTGCTTGAATATGTTCACATCCATTCCCCCGCACACTCCCTCAGCCAAATCATGTCTCTACTATCCTGAGAAAATGAGAGTGTAAGGAGCCTTTCTCTGTACTGCCACCTCCCAAATAGCAACATGGAGACTTATTATTAATTATGAAAGCTTGGCTTTAGCTTAGGCCTGTCCCAGTAGCTCTTATAACTTAAATTAACCCATTTATTTTAATCTACATTCTGTCACGTAACTTGTTACCTCATCTCTCCATACTGGTCATGCTGCTTCCTCTATGGTTTGGCTGGTGACACTTCCTTCTTCTTCCCAGAGTTCTCTCTGCCCTGAAGTCCCACCTCTACCTCCTGCCCATCTATTGGCTGTTCAGCTTTTTATTACACCAATCACATCACAGCCATATATTTCCACACAGTGCATACATATCCCACAGGAGAGTGTATCTGGGAAATGTTCATATTTAGCAGAATCTACAGATGTGTTATCCAAAGTTCATATGCACTGACACAGGGTTGGTCTGAGTAGAGGTTTTATAAGTGTAACATACACGTCAAGACAATATACAAAAAAAAAAAAAAGAAAGACCCCCCACCAAAGACCCAGACACAGTTCTCCCAGAAACCCAAAAGAGCTGAGGGAAGAGATATCTTAAAAATAAACAAAACTGAGTCAGTTCCCCCTTCCTGGAGAGGGTGAAGTCAGGTGTTTTCAAAAGAACAAAGTCAGGATGTCTGATGGTAACCGATTAACCACGAGATGCCACTCTCCGGAGATAACATGACCAGACCCCGGAGATGGGTTGTAAAACTCCTGACAGGGCAAACAGATAAGCTAAAATAAGACAAAGTCCAGGCCCGGGAAAAACTGGACCAATCAAGGATGGACCTGTACTAACCCCCTCCCCTCTAAGAAATTTTATGGGTTTTGCCTATAAAAACTAACTTCCCCAAGAAAGGGCAAGTTCCTCCCGGCCTCACTGCTAAGAGTGAGTGCTTTGGATCGAGCTTCCCTGACCGCGGCTTGTAAACAAGAATAAACCTTGCTTTTGCATTCTGTACCTAAAGTCTCTGGTGGCTTCTTTGGGGACGCGATCTGGGCATAACAAGAAGATACATGTGTTATTCTAGTTTGGTTTCTTTGGCTGTGGCAAAACACTGACCAAAAGCAATTGGGAGGCAAAAGGGTCTATTTGGCTTACACTTACAGATCACAGTTCAACACTGAGAAACTCCGGGAAGAAAATCAAGCAGGAACCAGAAACAGAAAACGTGGAGGAATGAATGCTGCTTGCTGACTTGTTTTCCTGGCTCCCTCTCTAGTTAGTCACAGGCCCATGCCTGGTTAGCTTCCTTATATATCCCAGAATCACCTGCCTAAGGCTGATGTCCCACCAAGGACTGAACCCTCATATCAATTAACAATCAAGACAATCCCCTGCAGACATGGCCACAGGCCATCATCTAGGCAACTCCTCATAGAGGCTTTCCTCTCAGATATCTAGGTTATATGAAGTTGAAAATCAAGGTTAATCAGGGCATGCATTATTTTCATACTGATTATATTGTCAGATGATATTTGAATATAGCCACTTACAGAAAATATAATTATTAGAACTAATATATTATTAAAATTGGATATGTTATTGGGTTTCAATTTTTTGAAAGTCGTCTTTTTCTTTTAGAATTTCTTCCCAGTATTACTGAGGTATGACTGACAAAAATTGCATGGATTTAAGTGCAATATATGATAATTTAACATGCGTCTACATTGTAAATTATTGCCATAGTTAAGGCAATTAACATATCCATTATTTCATGTAGTTTTCTCTTGTTGATTATGGCAATGGGAATATTTGCAGTCTACTTTGTGCAAATTTGAAGTGTGTGATACGCTATTGTTAACTATGATCATTCTGCTATGCATTAGATTTGTAGAACCTACTCATTTTAAAATTGAAAGTTTATGCCCCTTGACAAATACCATCCCTTTCTTAGTCCCTGACTCTTGGTAGCTGCCATTCTAATCTCTATTTCCATGAGGTGAATGGTTTATAGCCCACATGCAAAAAGATCATGCAGTATTTGCCTTTCTCTGCCTGGATTATTTCACTTAGCATACTGATGTCCAGGTTCATCTATGCTGCTTCAAATGACAGAATTCCCCTCTTTTTTAAGGTTTGAGGGATTGTATAACTAGGTAAGAGTTTATGCATTTTAATATCTTCTGCTGCTTTATTTTTACTTTCTAGTGCTGATTATTGAACCTAAGGACTCGTGAGTGCTAGGCAAGCACTAACCACTGTGCTAGATCGCCAGTCCCTATTGCAATAATTTAAAAATCCTTGTGGGTGCATCTCTAAGTGCAGGTACATATGGGCACAATACGTGTGTAGAGGTCAGAGAACCACGTTGATGACAGTCCTCTCTTTGCATCTTGTTTGAGACAGGCTCTCTTGTCCACGAGACTAGCTTATGGAGATTCCCTTGTCTCCACCTCTCACTTCTCCACAGAAGTACTGGGATGATAGATGCACATGACCGCATTCAGGTTTACATGGGTTCTGGGGAATCTGAACGCAGGTCTTCATGCTTCTGTGGCAAGTTCTTTACTCACTGAGCCATTTCTCCAGCCCTGCATTCATTTCTAAAGACAGCTTTGAAGTTTCCTTCTTCCCCTTCCCTGGGTTCACGTTCCTTGTTTCATTTCCTTTTGAAGAAGATGTGGTACCTGGTAATGAAGCATCTAGATACTGTAGTCATCCTGTCTGGGTTTACTATGGGCTCAGCCATTTTTCTAGTCCCCTAAGTTTGGACAAGTTACTTCCTTTCACTCAACTTTAGAGCTGTCATCTGTAATAGAATAGCAACAGTCTATTTCCACAGACTAGTGCACACTGAGCAGCTTTATCAATATGTAGCGACTAAAACAGTGTGTGTGTGCCATGGTAGCACAAGGTAGACACTACCTGTTATTATCCCATACTCCTTTTTCATAGGTTTCTGACAAGGATTTTGTTTCCATCAGCTGTCCGTTTTCCTTTTCTTTCTGTAATTCTTCTGGAAGTCTACAAAAGAATTTCTGTTTTACCTTTTTTTTTTTTTGCCATTCATATGTATTAACTCAGTTGGATATGACACTATTTTTTTTTTAAGAGCTGAGGACCAAACTCAGTGCCTCCGGTTTGTTAGATCAACACTCGACCACTGAGCTAAATCTGGATATAATATTTTTTAAAACACAGGTTGATTTTTCTAATCTTTAAAGACACTTCTCCATGATCTTTTGATGCACAGAGTTGATGCCAACCTGGAAGTTCTAGTTTCCTCCTGAAAACTCCCCTTTCCTCCTGTAATGCTGCAGGTAGACCCTTTTTTCTTAGACCTGGAATTAAATATTTCATCAGATAAGAACAGGCAGGTTTAAGTCCACTGTAATTAATTTTTACGTGACATTAAACATGTCCTTTAATTTGTAATGAAATGACTTTCTTTTAGTCAAATGAGATTTTCATGTCTTCTTTTTGTACTTTTGCTATTCTATCTGATAAAGTAATTCTTTTTGGATGTCTTTTAAAGCTTATCTTAGATCTTCTAGCTCTGTCTACTAAATTTCATTTCTGGAAGTATTTTCTATGGACTTAAAAGTTTAGAAGAAATTTTCTATCTTTTTTGTTTGTGGGGTCTCAAATCCCATTGCATTAGAAAATGCAATGGTTACAGTCATATTTTCAACTCAGAGAATTTTTTCCTTCCCTCATACTACATAATTTTTAAACTTCTCGTTTTTGCTTAGCAGATGAATGTTTTCTTGTATTTTTGCAAATATAGATTACAGAGATATTTTTAACTTTTACTTACTATTCATTTACTTGTATTTTGTGTCTGTGCATACATGCACACAGAGTGGGGAGGGGGGGTCTGGTTTGTAGGTTGTTATGGTTTGCTTTTAAGCAGGGTCTTGCTATGTAGCCTAGGCTGGCCTTAAACTCACTATGCATTCCAAACCAGTGACCTGGTCAACTTTCTGCCTCAACCTTCCAAATGCTAAGATTAAAGATCAATGCTGCCACATCCAGCTTGGGTAAACTTTTCTATTTGATCAGCTTGATTGCCTTCTAATTTTTGATTTTCCTTTGTTCCTCTTTACAAATAGACATTCATGGATGAGTTGGGAATGGGAGATAAAATGAAATGAGATGAAATGTGAGATAGTAGAGGAAGTTCTAGGGCTATTCATTTCTGAAGGCCTGCCTGTTCTATTTATTAAAAAAAACTCATTTGTTTAACTTCACTTGTATGAGTGTTTTACCTGCATGCCACTTGGCTGCCCTGGAACCAGGGTTATGGATGGTGACTGTGAGCCACCATGGAGGTGCTGGGAAGCAAGCCTGGGTCCTCTGAAAGAGCATCACCATGTGCTTCTGAGAACTGAAGCATCTCTCTAACCCCTGAAAATGAATTCTAAATGCTGCTTTTGATCATATTTTAGTTTGCTTTCTGCTGCTATAACAAAATATCTAAGATTGGATCATCTAGGGTGCAAAGAACTTTATTTGGGCTGAAGGTTTAGAGTGCTAAAATTTCAAAAGCATGGTACTTGTTAGAATATCATACAACTTTTACTCACAACAGAAAGCTGAAACATGGTCAGGAGAGATGGCTCAGCAGGTAAGAGTGCTTGTTGCTCAATTACTAGGACAAGAATTCAGATGCTAAATAGGAAATTGGGTGTCTTACACATGCCTGTAGCTCCAACTCCAAAGTCAGTAGAGACAGGAGGATTTCTAGGTCTCGTTGGCTTCCACCCTAGCTGAGATGCTAGCCCTAGTTTCAGGGAGAGACCTTACATTAAAGGAATAGCCAGAGAGAGATAGAAGAGGTCACCAGATAACCTCTTCTGGCCTCTGGGTACACCCTCTTACACGCACATGCTCTCACACGTGTGCCTTCCCCATATACATAAAGTAAGTATGTATTTTAAAAAGAAATTATTTTAAACAAGGTAAATGCAAGGTAGACATGTGCAGAAGGAACAACACCCAAAGGCAGACTCACTTTTCTATAACCCATTCTTATGAGACAATCATAACTACCACCCCTTCATCACCCCCCACCCCCCATCACCCCACCAACCCCACTCAAGTGATCTAATTACCTCTTACAAGTTCCCACCACCCAGCAATGCCGGGTGACAACTAAATTTTAACTTTAGCTTTAAGAGACAGATCATATCCAAACCATAGCAAACAAGTCAAAGATAAAGGGATTGGGGGAAAGAAGAGAGAGGGACAAGGAAGGAAAGAAAAGAGAATGACTTCTTTGAGGGTGTGGCCATTAGTAGGTGGTTCAATGGATGCCCCATATTGTGAATATACAAGCAGTACTAATTGGACATAGTGAATTATCAGACAAAGAAGGTTAGGAGGGAGCATTTTGGGGGACACTGGGTTAGAGTGGGGAAACGGGGAGTGGATATGATCATAGTTCATTGCACGCATATATGAATGAGAATCTCAAAGTCTGAAAGTTATTCAAATGGAAGAGAATGCGAGGAGGAAGGCGCTACAAGAAGGTGGATTTGCTTTCTGTCCACTGTGGTTTTACCCTGAGAAGTGATAGAATGATGGCCTTTGAAGAATAGGGTGTCAATTAAAAGTAGGACAGCATGAAAGGAGTTTTGCTCCCAAGTCAAAGGAGTTTGGTCTGCTTTTGTTTGGAATTATGTCCCCATTTTTAGTAGAGGTGGCCTGTCTGGTTTGAGACTTTCTGTGTCCTTGGCCTTATTCTACCTGGCTTTCTGTAAGACTCAAGTTAGGGAAAGTGATCTCACTAGAGTTGGTGTCAGATCTCTGCAGCACTCTCGCAGTACCTCGTACCATAAGAGGAACACCCAGCTCACATCAAGCTCTGCTGTACTCCACTCGGGGCCGCGCGAATAGTAAAGTGGTTAACACTGCTCTGGATGAATTCTTGCTTGTAAGGGGTCCTGCAGGAGGTCCTCATTTCCTTCCCCGATTGTTGGAACTAATTGATACACATTTTCAACAATGTCTTAAAGACTTTTATTTTTGTATTGATTTGTGTTTCTCCGTGTCTGCCATGTATGTGAATTGCCTCCGTAGGCCAAAAGAAGGCATGGGATACCCTGGAGTTTTAGTTACAGATAGTTATGAGCTGCTTGATGTAGGAAGAAATTCGGTTCTTCTGGAAGAGCAGCAAATGCTCCTAACCACTGAGCTACCTCTGTAGGCCCCAAATTTTCAAGAATTGTTGAATGCCTTTGGCCACTCCACTCTGAATTTGTAGGAATAAATTTAAATTAAGGATTCAAACCCAAAGTTTATTATAAAGCATTATACAACAATTGATATACTATCAAATCAACAGAAAATATCAACCTATCAATTTTCCAGTCTCTAAATTAGTCTCTATAGACAATTTACATTGGTAGTATGTGGGAATTGGTGCTTCCATGCTTCTTATGTCCTGCCTAAGAGATTCTGATCTGGCAGGTTTGTTGTGGGGCCTGGAAATACGCATTGTGTGTATGTGTGTGTGTATGTGTGTGTGGGGTGTACACATTCATGTGGGTGTGAATGTACATGTGTGCATGTGTATGTAGAAGCCAGTGGCTGACCTCAGATGCCATTCCTCAGGAACCACACATATTGATTTTTGAAACAGGGTCTCTCTCTCTCTCTCTCTCTCTGGGACCCAGGACTTCTGATTATACCAGGTGGTTGGTCAGCTCCAGGGATCTGTCTGTCTGCCTCCCCAGTGCAGAGATTCCAGTTCCTGACCAGATCCAACTTTTTATGTGGATGCTGGGGATTGAACTCAGGTCCTCATGCTTGGGCGACAAGCTCTTTAGTAATTGAGCTCTCTCCCCATCAAAATCAAATACATCATAAACCCCTTTCTAGGTAGTGTTAGCAAGGTTTTTGAGACACTGACTTAATCTAGGAAAAAGAAACCTTTTGTAAGTATATAATAATAATAATAATTAATTTAATTAATAATAAAATTAATTTTTATTATTATTATTTTGTAGTGCTGGAGGAGTCTTTTATTTTTTTTTAAATTTTAGATTCTCTTCATATCCAAGCTCTTTAAAGTAGCAATGTATATTTTGCTCTTTTCTGAAAGAGAAATTTTAAATTGCCATTTTCCTTTTCTTTTAGAGTTTCACAGTAATTGTGAGGCTTTCCAAGAGACACCCTCCCTGCACAGTGATGCAGCCACAAGTAATGGCTGCAGCTATAGGGTCGTTAGGACTACTGTGGGGTAGGGCATGTTTCAACAAGGCCACGGTGATCCCATACAGATTTATTGCTGGTGTTCTAAGATACGGAGAACTAATTTCATCATATGTTGCAATTATGTGAGGGAAAGTCTATTGTGGCTTTGAAGACCACAGTGGAAATTGACGAGGACAATGAGCAGGGACAGCAGGAGGTCAGCAAGGGCTTTTGTGAGCGGGATGTCCCATGCCAGGTCAGAACCCTTTATAGATATTGTTAGACAAAAATGCTTTCCCTGTACATGCCTTTTAGAAATCAGAATGGCTTCAAAATTGTGCCTCTGACTTTGTTGTCTGGAATGACAAGCACAGAGAAGCCAGTTGCAAATGACTTCGTTGACACAATCTGGCATTACTTGGGGCTTGGCTATTCAGATTAATACATAATTCAAATGTTCTGATGAGAAATGTTCACTCTTAGAAGGGAGTATGAAAATATACAGAACGAAAGTCATTTGAGAACTTTTTTTTAACCTAGGAACTCTGCCCTCCAGCTATGAAGCATCTGCTTTCCCTTGGCAGGGCCGATTCTAAGAAGTAGAGCAATGTGAGGAAAGAGATTAGATGAGAAATCCTGATAGATCCACTGCTCTGGAGCTCAGTGTGGCTACCTGAAGGACCGTTATGGCTTATCTGTTACAGGCTAAGATAGGCAGGGGATGTGGAGCTATTATCAGTGTGAACATAACTCAACTGTAAGACCCTTTAAGAGAAAACTAGTTCCGCCTTGTCAAGAGGATGGAATCCTGGCCTGAATGGAGACCTAACAGCCCCTTGGGCAGGTCAATCATCCCTCAGGATGAAGGACCACTTGTAGAATATGGGCTCACCTTAAGCCATGCTAAAGAGACAAGAGGAACTACCATTCCATGAGTGAGACTCTGTACTTTTCCTTCCCAGAATTCTTGCCCTCTTGGGTAGTCCCTATGTGCCAAACCACTGGGTCTGTTCATCTTTGTGTCCCTACCCAGAAAGCTGTTGTCTTTTCTTTCTTCTCTCTCTTTGATATGTTGGTCAGAGTGGAAGGATGCCCTTCCTGGTCTATCTCTAAATCTCCTGCTCCCCTCCTCAACTCCATTCCCCTTGTGGCTGACCTCCATGCCAACCTAACTCAAAGGACATTTCTTTTTTGCTCCTCTCCTTCATTCTCCTCTTCTGGACATCTGCTAAGTTTTACAGCTTGCATACCCTGGGGTGTTTTCCTTGTAAGCTCTAATAAAATTGTCCTCAAGCTGCTGTTTGAGTCTGCCTTAAACTTTTTCTTTTTATTTTATTCTTTTTTTTTTTAATTAACAAGACTAAGAATTCCAAGAATAGATCCCAACTTCTCTGATACCATCTGGTAACCATAAGGGACTCCCCCAAATTTCTGTGAGCCAAAGAGAGGGTTCTGGTCTTCTATAATAGTTTTTCCACCAGACTGCAACCTGATAACACAGATGTACCCCCCACTCCATACAATGAATCAGTAAACTAAAATTGCCGAGGCCACTAGATAATTCTGTGCTAAGTAAATAATGGTGCCGGAGATCTGAAACGTCTGTGAGATTGTACAAATTACAGGCTTTCAGTCGGGGCTATCACTCCCTCAGGGACTCTAAATCTCATCACATCTTCTTTCTAGTTTCTTCTACCTCACACTCTCTGTGTAAGCACCACTTGAGCCTCAAGGAAGAAAAGCACTTAGAAGCTCTAGGAGCTTAGAATTCATTTCAAGACCAAATCCAGCTAACAAGAAGATTCCATAGGTAGATTTTTGTACCATGAATAAGGGAAGAATTTAAATCATTCAAATTACATCAAAGGGTGCATCTATGGTTGGCAAAAAAAGTTATTTTTTTTGCGTGAAATATCTCAAAGACAAGTGTGCAAACAGCTTATGTGTTGGCTCTTGCTCGGAGTTTTTAAATCACCAAGTCCTAGAATGCAAAACATGTATACACATGAGTGTGTTTATGAGTATATATGTGTGCTCACGTACACATGCACATACACACCATGATCTAGGATGCTGTACTAGTTTTCTATGCTACATAATGAATTACTAAAAAATCAGTGGCTTACAACAACTTTAATCTGCTATCTGGCATTAGTTCATTATCATAAACCTGACATGCTTTAATTGGATTTTCTGCTCAGTGTTTCATGGCTGAAATCAAAATGTCAGCTGCTGACATCCTCATCTGAAGACACAGCTAGGGAAGTCCACTTTCCAGCTCATGGCACTGGCAGCATTCCTTGTCTTGGAGTTTTATAACCACTGTTATAGTTGTAGTGGTTAGCTAGGGAGAACTTGGCCCCTGGCATCAGTTCCCCAGGTAACCTTGGGGTTCCCTCCATAGGCCTTCCTGCATCATGGCCGTTTACTTGTCCAAGGCCATACATAGAGGCTTACTTGATTAGATCAGGCTTACCCAAAATAAACTTCTTTTTAGTTGAGCAAGAGATAACTGATTGATTAGGTATCTTCATTAGTCTATAAAATGCCTTCATCTTCACCATATCATGTAACCCGGTATTGAAAACTTACAATAAAACTTCATCCTATGCACAGACTGTCTACATTCCTGGAGAATATTAGATAAGGGACACGCATCAGGCAGAGGTTTGAAGAACCATTTAGAATTCATCCTGCTCCAAGCTTCTGGCCATATTTGTTCAGCCCTAATTTTCATACCCTGACTTGTGGCACTTACAGGGTCAAGATCACTGCTGATGAGTTGACTCTACTACTCACTGCCTGAGTTTCTGAGTCACCACTTGAGGTTCTTCTTGGCCTCCATGATGGATGACTTTATTTGGCCTTCTGTATTTTGTTTATTGCTCTGCTAGAATTATCTCAACCGTAGGAACTAGTCCAACTGCAAGACGTCCACTGGTTGTTGATCATTTGATCATAGATGCATGAAATATCTATGACTCCTTGCAAGAGGGGAAATGGAAGTGGAAATCCCTGCAGGAACAACTGCCAGTAGATACATTTTCGCACACTTGTTTGGGTGACCAGACCCAGTAACAGAAGTAACAGAAGAAGGAAACAACCGGGAGAAAACCTTCTAACCATCAACTCCTATGATTGTAGGGCCCCTGCCATGGGAAACGTGCTTTGAGTTGCTGCATGGGACAGGGACAGTGTGCCTTCTTGTCATCTATCTTCAAGGGCTATATGGGACTCAAAACATACAACTTCTGAGAATCTCTTACTGTAACTCAGAAAACACTTCTTTTTTCACAGAAACCTTGTTTACTATTATTTAGGTATCAAGAAAGCTTTTATGAAGAAACAGATTGTCCTGTGTGTACTTAGCATGTGTGAGGCCCTGATTCAATCTTCTTACACCACCAAAGATCATCTTTACATTTGAGTTACAATACCTACCATTTCATCTCTCTGGACACTTGGTTTAGATACTTGTGTTAAGTAGCTTTCCAAACAAAAACGACACACACACACACACACACACACACACACCCTTGGAATACTTGCCTGAAGAGCATGAAAGCTTCGTTTAGACTCACAGTACAGCTTTGGAGGTGGCAGTCCCTTGTCACTTGGCTGTTGATTTGGACCAGTGACAGGACAAGATCGTGCATGCAGGCATCAGAAAGTGGCAAAGCATAGCTCATGGGGGAAGGAGAGAGAGAGAAATGACTTATGTCCTGATATCCCCTTCAATGTCATGACAACAAAGACCAGAAGTCTTCCCACTAGGCCCCACCACCTGAAAGGTTCCAGTACCCATGCATGAGGTTTGCATATAACCTCAAAAAATAACAGAAATAATTAAAAGATATCTTTCCATAAAAAGAAGAAGGCTCCAGTACCTTGTCACAGTGCTATGTGATCAAACCTTTACCTCATAGGCTTTGGGAGGCAGCTATGCTCACCACGATTACACCAGCACCACACCAACACAGAGGCTTTTAAGATCCAAACGACAGTAGAAGCCACAGAATATTGCTCATAAAGTCTGGCTTTTTAGCATATTCCTATTTGAGAAATATTTTCTATTATTTAATAAGTGTCACACCTGATGAACTGGACCATATATCACTTACATTTCATAGAAGAGAAAACTCAGGCCAGGAAAAATGGTCACAGCTAGTGGAGGTAATATTATAATTGGATCCCAAGGGTACAGGATTCCTAGAGCCTCCCTTCCACCTCTCTTCATTGCTCACTCACTCAACCTTCCTAATGCTGCCACCCTTTAACACAGTTCCTTATATTGTGGTGACCCCCGAACATAGAACTATTTTCACTGCAACTTTGTAACTGTAATTTTGTTATTGTTGTGAATCATAATGTAAATATTTTTGGAGACAGAGGTTTGCTAAAGGGGTTGTGACCCACAGGTCGCCGTAGAGACACTGGGCAATATGAGGAGATTTTGTACTTTGTAATGGCTACACAGAGGGATGCTACTGCCATGTGGCTTGGCAGAAGCAATGGATGTACTTCAACACCTCACAATACATTACAGAATGTTCTAGTCCCAAATAGCAACTGTATAGGGGTTGTTCTGTACAAAGCTTGGTAAGTCATTGACTCTTAGGGAGTCAGCCAATGTCTGATTCTTTTACTTACATTAATATTCCTGGTTCAGTTGTCTTTTAAGGGCTTTGAGTTTATGGGTAGAACTGAACCCCTCTCTTCAACTACCTCAGACTCAAAATAACTAATCACAGTGTATTTACTCAGTATTTAGATATTTTGTTGTGTCAGAAATTTTGAGACAGAGTCTAATTATGTAACATAAATTGACCTTGAAGTTGTGTTCTTCAGGCTTCAGCCTCCTGAGGTTGGAATTATAAGTATATGCCCCTATGCTCAACTAATTCCACAGTTTTATTTGTATTTCTTGAACTGTTTATTTCTTGAAATGGTGATATAAATATTAAGGTTCATATTCATTGTGATTGACAGATAGTTCAATGAACATCTTTCTAGTCTGTGAACTTTTCCATTTCCTTTTTATTTTGGTAATTTAAGAAAATTCAAAGTAGTTGTCTTCAACAAATTTGACAAATGTTCGTGATTATATGGAAGGAGAAGAACTCTTGTTCGTGGTTGATGGAAGTCCTAATTAATACAACCATTGTGGAGATCAGTTTGGAAACTTCAAAACATTAAAAATAGAACTTCCATATTACCCAGCTGTTTCACCGCTGGACATAGACCCAGAGAGTCGCACACCCCGTCACAAAGACATTTGTGCTCCCGTCTTTACTGCTTCTTTATTCACAATAGCAAATAACCAGAATCACCAGAGATGTCTGTCAACAGATGCATTACTATTCAAATCTAAAAAAAACGCAATCACAAGATTTTTATGAAAATAGACATACTTAGAATATATGATATTAAGTGAGGTCAAACACTCTCAGAAACGAAGAGAAACCATATGGTCTCCCTTGTATGTTGAACCTAGCCAATGTATATATGCAAACAAATGTATACGTGGGTACAGTATAATAATAGAATAGAGAACAAGAAAGTCCAAATATTACAGGGTGAAGAAGGGCTGGATGCAAGTGATGGACATGATATAGGAAAGAACAAATTGTTTTTCACTATTAAAATACATATTTAATAGTGAAAGTATAAAATCCAATGTGAGACTCACAGCTTCAGCAAGCCGATTCTAACACTACAGAAGTTCATTGAGATGTACAATCTCTGGGTCTGCTTCATTTCAGTGTATATCTTTTGTTTCTACGATTTTTTTATAATTAAGTTAATTAAATATTTTTAAAGTAAGTCATTTGTTTTGCTCATTTAGCTGACCTCAGCATGTGTAGTGCTAAATCTCTTGCGTATTTGTGAGTGACTTCGAGATTTGACCATGGGTTTGATTAAGTTTGTGATTAATCTTTGTAGCTTTGGTTAAATGAATTTAGAGATAGCATTTTGTAATGTCTATTTTTCCCTTACATGGTTTTAGCAGCAATTTCTGGTTAACACCCATCTTCGTTGACTTAGTCATTGATGCACAATGAGACTATGACATTCTTTCTTCGTATAACTAGAGCAGTGGTTCTCAACCTTCCTAGCGCTGTGACCCTTTAACACAGTTCCTCTTGCTGTGGTGACCCCCAACCATAAAATTATTTTCATTGATACTTCGTTACTGTAATATGGCTACTCTTAAGAATTGTAATGTACATATCTGATACACAGGATAGGTGATATGCGACCCCTGAACTAGACCATTTCTGAGGAGAAACAGTTCTCATCTAACGTTTTCCACTCTTTCCACATTATAGAAGAAAGACAAGATGAAGGCTTGCTTCTCTTCTCAAGTAATTCCCTGTGTTTCTCTGGATTGTTAGTATAGATTTTTAGACTGAGACTTAGTTGATGAGTTTCAACCCATTACAGTTGTGACTATTGACAATGGAAGTGTCATTTCTTTGGAATGTGGTCGTCTTTGGAAGTTGCCTCCTTGTTCCTTTAGATGCTGAACATGAGGAGATCATCTATGGGGACTGAACGGTTTACCTCACTGCTCCGAATCTGTCAGTTTGGTACAGTGCATCGCGTGAGGCAGACTTACCTTGGTTCTTCCCTGACCTCAACAGTTTTGTCTCATTGACACTCTGGACTGAGGTTCCATGGTAGATGTCATTCTAGTGTCTTTTCTTTGATTTTTATTGATATACATCAAGTGTACAGAATATTGGGTTCACTGTGACATTTTCATACATGCCATAATTCATTTCATAAATAAAATTTCTTACTGTTTTCCAAGTCTAATTATCATGGAATCTCTAAAATAATACCATTTCATTTCTATTGGAAGAGTGGTACCGTGGAGGAAAAACCCAATAATGCATGAAGTTTGTCCTAATCTAATCTCTTTGTGGTCTTTTGAAAACTCAAGTAAAGTTACATATTACATTGCTCTGTGATGGAAACTTTACAAAGTGTGGTGTGCGTGCGTGCGTGCGTGCGTGCGTGTGTGTGTGTGTGTGTGTGTGTGTGTGTGTGTGTGTCTGCAGACATACACGTGCCATGGTAAGCATGAGAGATCAGATGACAGCTTCCAGGAGAGAGCATTTTTCCTAAAGTGGGATCGAGGGATACAGCTCAGGTCATTAGATTTGAGCGGCATGGGCTTTCGTCAGCTGAGCCTTCTTGTCAGGTCCTGCGATGAAAGTTTTGATTGGCCTACATCCGCTATCAAAACCAAGGCCAAACTGCTTAAGGAAGCCGATTGTCTTCTGACTTCTGCTCAACCTTCCTTCTTGCTTGGTCCAACTCCACTTTCAAGCCTCGGACATTTTGGTTATTATTCCCAACGCTGCTGTTTCTCCAGCTTATAGTTGTTTTGTTCATTATGTGTTTCTGCTGGATAGCCTGATGTACTCTCCTCTCCTAATCTCTTTGTGCCTTTTGAAATCACAAGTCCTATTACTAATTGTGCCACTTTGATGATTAAAACTTTTAAATAACATCTTGAACCTGAAGGCAAGGTTCCTTTTGCCTCTCTTCCTCAGATCTCAGCTTAGATGCTATTTTTTTCCCACGGACTCTTCTTTACATGGTGCTGTCTTCCTGATCTCTCTGGGATTGTTCTACACAGCATCTGCCATAGGTCAGTTAGTATTTATTCATTACTTCTAGTGTGCTTTTTTCTTCTCATATGTATCTCAGTTTGGATGATGCATTACGTAGTCACTCCTCTAAATCACACCCCCAGAGCTGTGTGATATGCAGACCTTATTCATGACTTTCATGGCACTGTTTTTGTAATTGTACCGAGTGTGTGCAATTATAGGTCCCTGTTTGATCAACCGTCTTTGTTAAGGAGTGAATCGTATGTCTTCCAGCATTTATATCTTAATCTCCAACCCGTAATGTGACAATATTGGATTTAGGATGTTTAAAGCCAAATGAGTCACACCAGTGGACTGGTGTCTTTACAAGAAGAGGAAGTGACGCAGTGACGGCTGTCCACAGAGAAAACACAAGCTAGCTGTGTATGGAGTAAGAAAGCAGACCTCTGCCAATCAAAGAGAGAGACTTCTGGAGAAGATGAACATGCTGTACCTTTGTCCTGAACTTCCAGCCTCTATCACCGAGAGAATAAATCTCCATCTGTTAAGCCATCCAGTCTGTGGCTCTTTGTAATGGCGACTCTAGGAAGCAAATGCGGCTGTTCCAACGCCGCTTTCTTCATGTGCACTCTGCTGCCACCTGGCTTCACTGGCACACAGTGGGCAGTAAGGTTCATCTGAGAAACGGTGCAACACTGTGAGTGCTATACAATGAAAATGATGCAGTGGGAAGCGTGTGAATTCTTTTTCCTTGATTTCTATCATTTAGCGCCTATAATTTTCGGATTTTCCTGAATGACAGGAATGAATGTCTTTTGTTATTCAGAGTTAACTTCCTTGACCACACCAGAGTTTTGCCAATGAGGTAATTTAAAATGGGACCCCTACTTAGCCCAGGAAAGGGCCAGTGAGATGAAAATCAAGTACCAGAGATTTGGAATGTTGGAATTTCCACCCCTTCCCACTCACCTGGGGTTGAGAGGGATGCTGGAGATTAAGCTTTAAACAGAAGTTTAACAAAAACATGGCAAGCTTTCAATAAGCTTCTAGATGGTAAACAAATGTGACTTGGAGTGATCCTGTGACATCTTCGCCTCCCCATTCACTTTTCCTTACTTGGATCCATCTGTCTTATTCATTTGCCTGTTCAAGTTATATCCATTTCAAAACAGTTTATAACAAATTAGTGCTTTACAGATATTTACTCTGAATCAAAACAGTCTCATCTGGAAGGAGGCAAAAGGCTTATTAAGATTTAGGAAGTTCATCAAACTCAAAAGACTCAGGAAGCACCAGAAACATACAAGACCCTCAGGCCCCCTCCTGAGATTATACAGTCAGTGAATAATTCATTGCTGAGGAGGAGACTCTTCTGTGGAGCTGCCAAGTTTCAGGACTTTTATGAGTTGTCACAAGGATAGTTAAGGATTCTGGTGTGGTATAGCTGCATCTTGGTCATCCATCCTTTGGTAAGTAGCTCCTTACCCATGTTCTTTTAAGCAATCCCAATAAATTCACTGATTCTCCAAGATAGACTTATTTGGAGTCATTTCTTTGGCCTGTCATCAGTGACTGATCTAGGATGAAGAGCTATTTGTCTCCTCAGAAAAGCTACACAATAACAATAAAGTGGTTTCCACAATTACATGGTTCATACTAACATTACTGAAGTGAAGGTGGTTGTTTGTAGAATTCTAGTTTATAACTGATTGATTAAAAGTACAGCTTAGCACCTGAAAAATATGATTATTATCTGAAATGGGGAGCAGTTTTGTGGAATTGGACACTTGTAGTACCTGATGCTATCTTTAAGTAGTACTGTTTTGTTTGTTTTTGGTTTTGTTTTGAGCCGACTTGATACAAGCTAAAGTTATCTGAGAAGAGAGAACATCAATTAAGAAATTGAGATTGACCTGTTGGCAAGCCTGTGGGAAATTTTCTTAATTGATGTTTGATGTGCAAAGGCTTAGCTTCCTGTGGGTGGTGCCACCCCTAGGATGGTAGTCCTGGGTGTTATACCAAAGCAGGCTGAGTTAACCATGAGAAGCAAGCCAGTAAGCAGCATCCACCCATGGCCTCTGCTTCAGTTCCTACATACAGGTTTCTGCCTTGACTTCCCTGTCTGTAAGATGAAATAAACCCTTTCCTCCCCCAGATTGCTTTGGTCATGGTGTTTTATCACAGCACTACAAACTGTAATGAAGACAGGCACATAGTGTCAAATTGAATTAAATCAAAGGTCTTCCAGATGGCACGCACTTGACAATTGTTTGCTTTGTGGGGAAAATCTCCCTTACCCCTCAACACAGAAGTGTGTTCTGTGCTTAATATAGAATAGTGGTTCCCTTGTCTTTCACAGTAAGAAATTCCCTAAGGATAAGTTGACTTTCTTAACTATTGGGGTTGTTCAAATAGTTTATTTTCTCCCATTTGACTTTGGAGTCTAAATTGGAAGGCAATTGCCTGAGAAGAGAAGGTGGAGTCAATGTGAAGAGCAAAGGGAATTCAGAGACATGAAGGTGTGTTGGAGTCCATGCAGATGGACCAGAATTTGTATTAGTTCTCCCAAATCTCCACTTTCCAAATATCAAGTTCTGCAGAGGCAGGTGCATGTCTGTGAGTCTGAGGCCAGCCTGGTCTAAGGAGCGAGTTCTAGGACAGCCAGGGCTAAACAGAGAAACCCTGTCTCTACACAGAGACTGAACCATTTATCAGGAAAATAGACATTCACCTGGCTCGCAGGCTGGAGACACTGAATAAGTTTGCCATTTTGAATAAGATGAGCTGGAACTGCTGGGACCTGCCTGTATCAGGAAAGTGAACCTGAAGATAGCACAAGGTGATTGAATTGCACCCAAGTGCAATTCAGTGACTCCAGACAGTGTAGTGGGTAGCCATTCCAGCTTTGATCTGGAAGTTTCAACCCCCATTGAGGCTTTGGCAACTGTCATGCCTACAAGGCGGGGCCAAGGGAGGAGCCTAGAGATGGGAGAGCTGAATGGGCCAGCTCGCACTCTCTCGCTCTGTTCCTGGACCCTGGACGGTGGAGGTTGACTGAGCAGAGCTCCAGAGAACACTGCTGGACTGCGATACACCTTCCCCAGACCCTGCGACCTACCTATCCCTTCATTTGTAAGTTACCCATTAAATAAATCTTCCTTTTAACTATGTGGAGTGGCCTTAATAATTTCACCAATAAGACAGGGCTGTTGAGTACTCTTTGTTGTTTTATAAGGCATTATAGCTCTATCCCTCAGATCTTACAAAAGTGGCATATGGCCAACACTAATTTGAAATCAACCAGTCTAAGCCATGTGGCTGTCTCTTAGTCAAGCTGATATATTGTGAATCCACCATAAGCACTCAAACATTTTGCTAAAGAGGCTGCAATTATGTAATAGTGATATCAGTAATCTCATAGAATTAGGATATATCTTCCAAGTATGGAAGAGGTCTACTAACCCATTTATAATATCCAGAATCTTCTCCAGGGATATCATGTATCACATTGGCTCTGCAGGTTTTGAGACTGTTCAAAGTTTGAGGTATGGCACACTCTTCTTCACATAAGAGAGGAATATTAGATATACAAAGAAGCTTCACTCATGAGAGTTGGTTATCAGATTGATTTATAATATAGCCAAAATATAGGGGTTTATAAAAATTACCAAGCAGTTGTCCTTACAGCTTCATAATAAACTCTTGAACTGATATACTTACAGATTTGAAAAGTATCCCCATCCATTCTGG
>CABHPH010000357.1:65663-82040 GCA_902168325.1 Peromyscus nudipes | reverse complement strand
CTTTTTTTTTCTTTCCCTGTCTCATATTTTTGGTACTGCTACTGCCCAAACATGTTCAAAGGGAAATATATTTTTCCCATATAATACAACTTTGGATCCCAAATAACATTGTGATGAAAACTTGTTATTTTTTGGTGTTGCATTAGTTTAGCATTTGGGGTCATATGAAATATTGTTTTCCATTTTGCCTGAAGTTTTTCAATTTACAAAAACTCTTGATTTTGTATATTAGAATTTTGTATGTAATATCCAGTGCTTTGTGAGAACAGAAATTTCACATATTTGCTTACCAAGAAATCAAGTATTTGCACTTCACCTATAGATTGTACTAAAAATAACATCTAACATATGCTGATGGGTCTATTTATATTTTTAAGATGGGTTTTTAACTCTAAAATTATTTTGTCTTTGTCTTCAACCCAGGAAATAGCAGCATGGTGTGATGTGAGCTATCTAGATGGCACTTAAATGCAGACTCATTTCTGCCAAACAGTGAAATATGTGTAGCTTTCACTTGCAGCTACTTACCACTTGTAAAATGAATGCTTTTTAAAATAATCTTGAATACTTGAAAACAGTGCTGAATAAACGCTTAATGAATGCAGGCTTCTGTTTGCATGTATGTTTCCAGGCGTTATAAACCTGATCAAAAGTAATGTGTTCAGTAGAGTTAGTTTTCCTCTTTTCAGCCCCTACTCACCCACATCCCTAGATAAACATTGAAGAAATTTGAAGGATGAGATTAGCGTCTTTATGTTTCACGGATACCTTGCTTTTTCCCATTTAGATTTTTTCCCTTTATAAAGTTTGTACTTAAGTTCTGAGAAGAGACTCAGCTCTAAAATTACAGCATTACTTAACACGGTGTCAGTGAACAAAACCTTATGGAGCTGACTTGGCTTTGAACCCCAGCTTTGCTACCTGAGGATCAGGTCCGGACTCTCTCTGCCCCTCAGTTTCCTTATCTGTCAGTGAAAATGAATTCTACGTATCTTGTGTATGATTTGTGAGAATTAAACCAAGCCACATAAAGCACTGTGCACTCAGGATATGGGGGCTGTTTTTAGGGATGCAGTTTTGTCTCATGCTGCCAGGGACACTGGCTAAGAAGGAGACTGTATTCTGGAAATACCCGAGTTTTACAGATTTCAGAAAGAGAAATGTGCCAAAACTATGCCGAGGAGACTTGTTCTGGTCTGCATGACTTATCCTCTCTTGCTTCCTTAAGAATGCTTCTGAATGGGATCCATAGATTGGTTCCCATGCCAGTGAGGAGCACTGATCCAGGTAGCTACGTAGCTGAACTACAGGAGCATGTAATGATGGCCAAGGTAAGTCATTTTTATGCCATTTACATGACTTTTTCCATCCTCATTATACTATTACCACTAGACAGATCTCAAGGACTTTCACTTGGCTGCTTTGAAAGTTTACTCCAAAAAGAGTATGATGGATAGTCTCCTGTTTGATGTTAGATGATTTAGAAGACTTCAGTATTGCAGCTCTTACTGTAAGTTGCCTGGATATATTGTCCTTCTTGCTGCAAATGCAGCCTTCTGGAACCTGGTTGAATAGCCAGATATAAGGAAATGCATATTAATTAGTCATTAGTCATAGACATGCATTCATATCATGGAACTTACAGAAGGAGAAATACATTTGTAAGCAGCAGTGGGACAGCAAAAGCAGTCTTGACTACCTCTTATGATGTTTAGAAATAGAAGACAATATGCGCTGGATCTAATTTAATCATTCTTTAATTATTTTGTGAAATTTCAAAACAATAGATCAATGATATTTTGCTTAGGCTGTGAACAGCCCGTACCTTGGTGAGCTCTGCAAATTAAGAAATCAGTTCTTGTTAATTACTCTTAAATGGCAGAGATTTCTGTGCCATGAAGCAAGAGCCTGATCCTTGGCTATTTTGTTCCATACATGGCACAACACAGTATACTGTTCTAAGCCAAAGCCCTGTGTTGTCTGGGCAACTCCTGTTGCCATAGCAATGAAATTCTTTTGCGGGAGCAGGGCGAATGCTAATTGTAGCCATTTGTTGTTCCTTCTGTCGATCCCTTAACTAGCACAGTTGTAGAGCAGCCAGAGACTCTGGGTGAACAGCACGGAGTGCCCCCAAAAGCATCGCTGCTGAAGGCAACCGGCTGCTCCGCTTAAGAAATCATTTGAGCAGCCGACAGTGCTGACAGTGGCACTGTGTAGGCAGAAGCACAGCTTGACTCAGACCCTGACAACTGTTGATCTGGGACTGAGAGAGAGAGCGAGAAGACTGTGTAGGACCTGTTGCGAAGGTACTGATGACATGGAGATTAATTTGACACCAGTCCCTCAGAGGTAGGTGCTGGGCAAATCCTAACAACTGTTTATCCAGGCCTACAGTCAATATCAGAATGCCCAGAGGCTATGAGACCGATCCATGGATCTTCTTCTTTCCATCTGAAACTGCATTACTGTGGCCTAAGGTAAAAATATTCATTTGGTCGGAACCAACCCACCGTAATCCACATGGGTATTAGATTCAGCTTGTATTGGTAACTCCCCCTCTCTTTATAAGGCCTTATTTTTAGAGACTTATGATTTAACTGCCAGAAATGGGCTGAAACCGAAAATCAGCAGAAATGAGAACTCACTCCTCTTGAAAAATAAAAGATATAGTGATGTCTACCAATTGCTTGGTCTTTCAAGCTAGTTCAATTTGAGAAAATGTGCTTTAAACCTGACAAGCAGTAATTCATCATGAAACCTAATTGCTACAAGCACTTGAGTAAGAAAAAAAGTCATCATAATTTTCAAGAGAAACTGTGAGGTATGATTATGCTATTATATCTTCCCTTTAAAGTTGTACTGACCCATAAAAATGGCTAGTTCATGAGATTTTTAAAATTTACTGTACCAGCTACTGCGTAAACACAGTAATAAATTTTGAGGTAGTTTTTAAGCACAAATGTAACCTATCTGCCTTCTAATTGAACAGACTGATGGTGCATCCTGCCGAAAATCCTATTAGACTCAGTAGGACTAATGTTGCAGGCCTGTTATATCAAGCTGATTCTGACTATCAGCGCTACGTTTGTTTCTTTTCAGACAAAAGTGGTATGGCGATTACCTAATCATAACTAAAGATAAAATGAAGCACAGGGAAAGGAAGCCTAAATGTGATTTTTTTTTTCCGGAAAGAATCTCAGTATAAAATTTTTGTCATTGCTCCTACTCTTATGGAGAGATGACTACCAGAATATCATTTTGGCCTCCAAAGAAATTAGCTTCTGACTCTGGTGTTCATAATAAATTGTATGTATGCTTCAAATACAAAAACAGTTAGTCTCATTCATTCATGAAAGTAGAAACCATTCCATAAATTCTACGGGAAAATGCTTGAAATGGACTTGTTGATTCCTGTATTCTCTGTTCCGTGTGTTTGAGACAAGAAAATCCCTAAAGACTATGGATCAAACACTATTTTAAAATATACATCATCTTTGTAACGTATATATGCAAATATTTTAGATATGCCTTAATCTTTTTGATATGATAAAAGTTTATTAAACCATCTACTTTAAAATATTTGTCTGCACTTCCCAAACACTGAGTTCTCAGCATGATAAACGAAAGGAACTCCAGAATGTCAGGAAGATTCTTCTTCCTCAGTCAATGTATCAGATGGAGATGCTGTCAGATTTACCATTTGTGGCTATTGTCCTGATCAAATTGCTCAGCTCCATGAACAAATGAAGCCTAGAACATCCATGCATCGTAGATAGAGAGAATGTGTGTTAGACAAGACAGTATACCAGATGCTTCTGGGAAGAGCCATGGCAGCCCACCCTTGCTCCAGTGAAGTCCTTGCCATTATATCCAGGGAGATGAAAGACCTAGAACTTGAATATGATGAGTCTTTTTTTGATTATAGAGTACATAATACTCAAATGTCACAAGGGCGCCATTCTGTGGGACATAGAACTACCACCAGCTGTATTCTGGGGATAGCACTGTAGGAGCTGCTACCTGTGTTCCAGAGCCTACACCGTAGAACTGTGCAGCAGTTTATCTTCTGAGTATCTATCTGGAGGATAGCTAAAACAAGACAACATTCCCAGGTACTGTCTAGCGGAAGACACGAGCCTCTGGCGCTTTTCTTCCAATTTTTATTTTTTTCCTCTCTCATGCTATACATCCAAACTCAGCTTTCCTCCCTCCACTCTTCCCAGCATCCCACATCTCCCCTCTCCTCCAGGTCCACTGTTCCTTCATTTCCTTTCAGAAAAGGACAGGCCTCTGAGGGATATCAACAGAACACAGCGTAACAAGTTGGAATAAGACTAGGCACAAACCCTCATATCAGGGCTGGACAAGGCAACCCAGTAGGAGGGAAAGTGCCCCAACAGCAGGGGAAAAATTGTCAGAAACACCCCCACCCCCATTGTTAGCAGTCCCACAAGAACACTAAGCCAACAGCCATAAGATATATGCAGAGGACCTAACACAGACCCATGCAAGCTCCATAATTGTCACTTTAGTCTTGCCTAGTTGATTATGCCAGCCTTACTCACCAGGTGTCCTCTACCCCTCTGGCTCCCACAATTCCTCTTCCCCCTCTTCTGCATGGTTCCCCAAGCTCCTAGGGAAGGGACCTAATAGAGACCTCTAACCTGGGCTCTCTCTTTACCTAATGGTTGACTCTGGGTTCCGGCTACTTGGCCTGGCAAAAAGAAAACTCAGGAGGCAAAATGATTTTTTCTCCCCTCATACCTGACAAGACAAGCTTCTACAGAAAGAAGCCTGCAGTTCTAGATAGCATTTGAATATAAGAACTTTGCTGTCTTGAGGCAATAATGTGTGGAGGTAGAACATAGCTCAGGAGCCTTGCTGGTAAGGTTCTGAGGCCCTCCTTCACACAAGGTTCCTCAGGCAAGTCCCCACAACCAACACAAAGTTAGAGCACTATGAAGTACCACTGGACTGGGAGAATGAGAGAACGGATGGTCTGAATTTTAAAAAATCTATTTTAGCTGCCACTCAAGCAAATCTATGTCTTTAACCTTTTAAATAAAGGAAATTTGAAGGAATAGAATATCATGATGATCCTCTCGTCCTGCTCCCGGCAAGGCTGGTGAACAATCCTAGTGAGGCCATGCCTCTCTGTAGGGGCAGGCAGCTTGGTTTATACCTCCACCTACAAAAGTGAGTGTTTATAGAAATGGCTAATGTTTCTTCACTTACATCAAAGTCAAGTATCGCTGAGGAAAATGTTCTCTGTGTGTGTGCATGCGTGCACTGAACTGTATTGATGACTTACCCGCTCACATTGGTAATTAACATCAGTTACTCCTGCATTAGCTATTTGACAACCTAATGGTATTTCTTCACTTTTGTTGTTCGGAAAGGTTTTGTTTTGCTGTTTTAGTTGCCATTTCAGTCATTTTCTCATTAAGTTTCAGACAAATATGTCACACCTCACAGCTTAAAAATTTATCTGAATTCTTTCTGATTGTGCCCAACATTGAACAATTTGTGACTAAGTAAATCAGACAAAAGTGAATAGTTTCCAACTACTAATTAAATATTCTCTTTGGCATCTCAGCATGACTTCATAACTTTGGGATGTTGGTAGTTCAGTTGTTTATTTCTAAAACATACATTCCTTTTTCTCCTTGCTAGTTATTATATGAAAATAAACCACTATTTAAGTTATATCTCACATAATTGAGAAATACTGTTGGCAGTTCTGAGCCTGTGCCTTGCTGTGACATGCTGTGACGTGGCCGACTGGGCGATGTCTGCTGCTGTTTGCTCTTCTTGTTCCGCTTCCTCCTCCTCCTCCTCCTCCTCCTCCTCCTCCTCCTCCTCCTCCTCCTCCTCCTCCTGTTGTTATGTGAGTTTATGTGGGCATACTCATTGGTTACCTTTAAAATTTCTTCGCTGTACTTCACTCCAGAGCTACTGAATCAGAACTTCTGGAAGTAGTGGATAGCAATTGTTTTGAAACAATATTCCTCAAGATCTTACTGTAAAGCTAAGATTCCCTTGTTCAGAAAAGGAGGATGTGGGATATGATTATCTGGAATAATATTTCTTACCTTTCAACATCAAGTTTCAACTTAAAAGCAACTTAAAATCTTAAGAATTATACAGATTTTAAAAGATAGGCAAAACGTGTGTGTGTGTGTGTGTGTGTGTGTGTGTGTGTGTGTTTGGTCATTTGACATTGTTGTTTTTCTCTAAAAAAGAAAAAAAATCTATTGAAACTATTTGAAAGTAAAAGATACATACAATAAAAATAATGCTAGACTGGTAACATCTTGACTGAAAATTAATTTAAAGGGAAGAAAAGTGATATAGAATATGGACAGAATTACCATCTATTAGGTGTAATTTCTTTAAAAGGATGCCCAAAATAAAAAAAGAAAGATTATCATTCCAAGAGCTAGTGGCTAGATATACCTTTTTTTAATCAACATTCTTCCCGTTTGCTCAGAGCTTGGAACACACTTTCAACATTGAAGACTGATAAACAACCAGAGGAGATGTCATTTGGTAAAATAGGTAGAAAATGTCTTCATCTAAAAAGCAGATCTTAGACATGCCTGAACTGTGCATTGATTGTTGTGATTCGCCTTGTATCAGTTTCTTAGAAATAGTTCCCAGAAGCGAGAAGAACAGTGCTGCATGGCTCCTTTCATGTCCGCCTCCTGTTCTGAGCCTAATAGTAGCATGCTGTTGATCACATGCAAAGGCTGCAGTGCTGGGTATGTGTTTATCTGTGCCGCATTGCTTTGCCTCATCTGTTACCCATACTTGGATTTGGGTCACCATTGCCTTGCAGCTAATTCTCAGTTGTCCATGAGTGTCTCTAGAGCCACTAGACAGTCTCTCCTCATCTAGAGAATGAAGAACATAGCATCCTTGACATGGTCCTCTGAAAAACCTCTTCTGACATTTTTTCAGATCCCCTTTTGTAAATAATGGTCTCCAGATATAACCTAAGAGATTGATAAATATTTGGAATTAGTTTTTTGAAAGATAACCCCTAAATTGCATAATTCAGTAATCACAGTTCAAATTCCTTTGGCCTCTGTTGTGTTGTGTTTTGGTCCAATATCCCTCTGTTTTGCTTTATCTTTTCTTTTCATGGCTTTTGTGACATGTGACAAACCCCAAGCTCTGCTTTAGAGCTATAAAAGCAAAAAAGAAAAACAAAGAAATACCTAAGTTTTAACATTCTTTCTCCTGGCAAGCTAATGTTGCCAATGCCTGTGAGAGAGCCATCCAAACCGTCCGGGAACAGACCCCTGTGAACTTTAGCCATTTCTGCCAACATCCCTTTGCTTCCACATCAGTCAGTCTCTGTCTGTGGCTCCTCCATTGTCCAGGAGCATACTCAGCTTCACAGCTGCCTTTTAGATGATACCTTCCATTCTCTGTATCCAATGCTCCTGACCAAAAGCAGTCATTGCTTCTCTGTGCCTCTTCAAAGCCTGGTTGCTTGTTGGTGTGGTCAAGTCTCCTACTAAGATGTTTATTCTTCCTCTGATTCCCTAGATTAAGAGTGCCAAGAAGATAGAATGTACTAAGGGAACTTGAAGTGGCTATTATTTCTCTATTCACAAAGCCTTCTGTCCCTAGATCATAGTTTTTACAGCTGACTCACTGATATCATCTGTCCAATGATGATATCTAGTTTAAAGGAAATGAAAATGTTTTACAAATATCCCATTAATGCCCTAAGTATCCCCATATAACTCTGAATGGGGTGTGGTTATAGATTCCAATGCCTAGAAGGAGCCTTTTTGGTATGATATTTTGAATGGCTATTATTAAAAATAATAATAAGCTACCTTTTTTTCAAAATAATAGGCTACCTTTTTTTCATCTAGTTTAAGACTAACTGACATTGCTAAAAAAGTTGGTTGTTACTACAATTTTTATAGAGTTGCATGCATGAGAAAATGCACAATATATTTCCTCAAAATGAACACATCGTGTAACTGGAACTCATACAGTTTTAATTTAGAGTTTTACCAGAGGGGGGTAATTTTAGTCTTAACTTATAGTCATAACAGTATAGTTTACCACAACTTCAGTTAAGTGTGTGTGTGCATATGCTTATACTTGTGAGTGTGTGTGTGTGTGAGTGAGTGTGTGTGTGAATGTGTGTGTGAGTGTGTGTGTGTGAGTGTGTGTGAGTGTATGTGAGTGTGTGTGTGAGTGTATGTGAGTGTGTGTGAGTGTATGTGAGTGTGTGTGTATGTGTGAGTGTGTGTGTGTGTGTGTGTGTGTGTGTGTGTGTGTGTGTGTGTGTGTTGAGAGAGGAAAGCAACAGTGATGCCTGTGCGGTGCATAAGAATTTTTTTCCTGTTACAGTGATTTTTTTTTTTTAATTTTCCCTGTTGCTGTCCCTTGGCAATTTCAAGGGAAATTGAATTTAAACATGCTTTTCTAACTGCATTTAAATATATGTAAATGGATGATAAATAAAAACTTTAAAGGAAATGAAAATGTTTTACAAATATCCCATTAATTCCCTAAGTATCCCCATATAACTCTGAATGGGGTGGTGGTTACAGATTCCAATGGCTAGAAGGAGCCTTTTTCTTAGGATATTTTGAATGGCTATTATAAAAAGTAATAATAGCCATTTTTACTTTTTTTTTCAAATGTTCAGAAAATAGACCTTCAAACTTTTTCTGGGCTTTCTTCAACTTAGGCTGTCTTGAACACCTACCTGTAAGATGTGAGACAAGGGTGAATGCACACTCTCCCTAGCCCTCTCTAATCCACACCAAGGGTCTCCCCAAAGCTCCCCAGCAGGATGTATCCTGATCCTTATTATTCAACTCCAACCCAGCCTACCCTTGTATTTTCACCCCTTGTTGGAAAACACCTCCCTTGTTGCCCAAGTCAGCCCCATGCCATATTGTTCCCCACATTCCCTATATTCAAATCCTTGGGGTAACTGCTACCACACACACACACACCAAATTCCTCCCCACATTCGGTATGTTCCCTCTCCTCAGGGCCACTCATAAGGTGTGGCTCTGGCTGTGAATACTGCTGTCCTGTTTAGTCCCACACCGAATTGGCACTGTTTAATTGTAGTGACATCCCTGTAGCTCTCTCCTTCCAGTTTTCTCTGTTCCCGTTCATTTGTTCACCATTCTACCCACAGTGCTGAGAAGATCTTCCTGAACACAGTATTTTCATGCTGTATACATGCTTGAAAACTTGATGCTCTAAATGTCTTCCCAGGCTCATGCCCTCTTCACTCTTTCAGCAGATTGTACTGCTTGGCCATCATGGAACCTTTCCAAGTCCCTTGTATAATCTACACTTTTCAACTCTATGTGAAATTCTTTCAATTTCTATAAATATGGATTCTTTATTCCTCATTCTAGCATTTTTCATTGTAAATGTAATAGTCTCTTTGAAAATGGCCACCTACAAATCTGTCATTTCTTTTCCTTGTCATGATGTATGAAGTATGAATTGTCAGATTTACTCAAATAGCAGTATAATATACAAACATGAAAGTAAAACTATAAACTACCATGATGCAATGTCTTAATCTGTCTTTATGCATTCCTCTGCCCTTATCCCCATTTTCCCTGCGCTTAAATTACAGGCTGACCGTTTTGGATAACACTACTTAGCTCTGGGCTGCTGAAAATAGTGAGGAGGGATTGAAGTGGGTGGGTGATGAGAGTGAAATTACATGGCCTTTCTTCCTGTCTTTCCCTTGCTCTAGGTCATCCTTTTTCACTCTATCAGTGTCTGTGTGGGTAGCGGTAATATTTAGTAAAGCCTCTGAAGGCACAGGTGTTTGTGCTGAAGCCTGGTGGCCACACGTCTCTCCTTGTGCCAAGGTGATACCTGTCACTTATTTCTCAATTCAGTTTTGATATCCGATCTCTCCATGCCTCAGTTTCCTTGTCTATAAGAGCCATAAACATGCTTCATAGGTTTCTATGGACATACATGAATTCTGTTTTATTTTTTCAAAGCTTTTTGCAGGTTGCTTTGCTCAGAGTAACACTTAGAATGGCATGAACAACCACAGACACTCAGATACTCCTGTTGTGGTGTTACTGTCCTTGATGTTAAGATCAGCCCAGTGATGGCACATTTTGACCTTCATGTTCCTGACTAACAAATGGCAACACAAACACACAGAAGAGTTAAGTGACATGCTCACATTGGACATATGGAATAAAGAATTCCTGACTCTTGGTTGTGGTGTGGTTTTTCTAGTATGCCATGAACCATCTAACAGTTCAGCATTAGGATGCCAAATACATTCAAGACTCGCATTGCAATTCAGTAGATGGAATGTGTTTCGTTTATTTTCTACAGCACATTATTCTACAGAATCACAGTCTTAACTCTATGCAAATTCAAACTTTCAAATCCCTTCCCTAATCCCTCTACTAACAGTTGTTAATTTTGATACTTGGGATTTAAGCATGAGGAATAGTTCTTCAGAGAATGATCAGAAGAGACTGAGAGGCTGGTAAAAAAGGAGTTTAAATGTCAATCCGAGGATATTCTTAATACATGCAATTGTATTGCTTCACTCCTTAAGATAATGGAGAAGAAAAGCCTTCTGAAAGTGAGAAAATCATTGCTAGGACATACAGTCTGGTTTTTATAGACAGGTGGTATGGGAGGGAAAATGGTACAAACAGGCATAAGAGAAATGTATGTATATAATGGCCAAATTGACTCTTAGTTGACTCTGTACCTGTTTCTAGCACAGATGAGTACTGACTTGGTCTGAAGAGTCCCATTGTTGAGCCAGGAAAGATGGCCCAGTGATTAAGAGCACTTGCTACTCTTGCAGAGGATCTAGGTCTGGTTCCCATTACCCACATTGGGCAGCTTACAACTGCCTATAACTGCAAATCCTGGGAATCCAACATGTTCTAGCCTCCACAGGCACATGTATACATTTGGTGAACATAAATATATGCAGACACATACACATAATAATAAATCTTTAAAAATATTTTATGGGTGCTACAAGCTTTAGAGGGGGATAGATTGTTCAAGAGATACTCTTAAAGTTACCTTTGTGGATTATTGAGATTGGAAGTTTTAATAATATACCATTGGGAAATATATCTCTTGTGTATATTCTCCTTTGGGTAGTGTTACTATTTGGTACTAGGTCATATCTTAGCCAGGACCTACTTCGCATAACATCATCAGCTCCTAGGAGAGTAGGTCTTAAGCCAGTCACCAGTCATCCCTTGTTAGCCTGCTTTGGTCTGTCTGTGCTTTGTACTCACTGCCTCTGCTGGCTCCTGTCACCTCCTGTCACAAGTCTTTGCTACTCCATTCAGCTGGCCACTCCTGATGTCTCACTGCCCCATTTACATGTATCCTATGGCTGTTACAGTCCTTTCTCACTTTGGAAACCACTTTCTTAACCAGACTCTCCAACTAAAGTGACCTCAGGCCATTATTAACACAGGCGCCAGTTTGGTCATGGATTCTCTAAATCTAGTACTATTGTATTTTAAATGAAGTTAACTATGCTTTCTATATGATATATATAGAAGATTTATGTGCAAAATAAAGCTAACATTAATGAGCAACTATCAAATGCAGTGTTCTGGTATTGAGGTCAATTAATTTATATCTAAAAGCACTTTTTTTTAGGTAAGTCCATTTTCATAGATGAGAAAAAGGCAAAGTTAAGAGAATAGTTTATTATGGAAGATATAGCGTGCTTATACAGCACACAAATGGCTGGGGTTTGCAAAGAGAACTGTACTCTCTCCTGATATAGGGTAATGGACAGAACACTTCTTTGAAGGTTGATATGACCTCCTTGGTTTTATGCTTTTTATTTTCCTATCATCCTGGCACCAGTGTTTTTTCCTGAGTCCAGTATTTTTTTTCCTTAGTATAGCATAGAACCCACAATAATTTCTCAGTAAATGATGAATTCTAGAAAAGTACATGTAGAATTCATGTGTTGGAAACTAGACAGAAATTATTTCAAATTTGGTTTCTTTAATACGTGCCTTTGCCTATAGTTAACTTGGAAATGATACCGACTTTAGAAATTTGAATAGCCAATGAAAAAATGTATATGAAACACCTGTGCTTGTCATAAAAAATGCTGTGTAATATATAGTATGCCTTTTTCTCCTTAAGGTACCTTCTATAAATAACTCAATAGCATTAATATTTTACACATTTTTTTTGTTCCAAGTGACTGTGAGAATCACTGTCATTTCAAATAGCATACTACTTAACATGACGTCAAGTATATACATATTTTAATAAATATTTTAGATGTTGAAAACTGCATGCTAATGTATTAGCCAATTTTCACAGTATTCTCCAAGTTCTTAGTTTAGATCATGTTGCTTTCTTACAAATAGCAGGGTAGGGGTTCTTTTGGAGGGGGGAACAAAAACGTTTTTCAGTGTACTGGTTACCGTCTCTAAGTAACTTGTGCTGAAATTTGTATATTTCTATATCCACAAAATGCAGTCATATGTATGAGTAGTAGTCAGTACTCATCGCTTATTAATATTACATTTCATTTCTTGGTTTTTATAATGAATGATATTGCTTAAATGCACCAAAAATTCCAATTTTGGTGTTTATTTGAATAGTTTCAAATAGTAAAAAAATATTATGTGTGATCTGAAGTAAGCTGAAATAAAATGTCATTTTTCTGTCTTATAAAATTTCTGATTATAAAATCTCTTAAAATTTTAGTGATCCACTTTTAAAGTTGAATTAAATTTAAATTTAACTTAAATATTAGTCAAATTCTGTGCTAAACTCTTATTTAAAGTGGATATTTTATTATTACATTATTTACATGTAATCTTAGACAATTTAAAAAATAAACCTTTGACATTTAACCCTAATGTATATATTTTCAATTTGAAAACAAAATGAGACCAGTTGGAGTGAGAGTCCAGTACCTTTGTGCCTGGTGGAAATGCTATTGATTTATGACAAACGGCTGTGTGAGCGGGCAGGGTGGGTTGTTGCTGTCAGCTGAGAACTGAAAGCGGGCAGGTTTTGGTATCAATCACTCGGAGGTGGTGTAAGACAGCAGCGCCTGTTATAATTGATTTGATGGCTCTGAATGGCTTGAGCTCCAGTGGCCGAAGCAGATTGTGGCAACTCAGCCATGCATGACATTGACATGAAGAGGAAGTGACATGACTCCTCAGAGGCAAAGTTAGACAATTTAAAGGGGTAAATTACTCACCAATTCAATAATTCATAAACTTGAACTTCTGATATGAGATGATATAGAAAAAAGAGAAGAAAGTAAATTTTTATTTTTCGTGGTTCATCTTAGGGTGATGCTTGACTTAGACTAGCTTTCATGCTTATTTCTTTCATCCACTGTACTCTGTTATCCATACATAACACTTAAATTCCAAACAGCACATATTATGTATTACTTTCATTTCTGAGCCATTTGATGGGAATGTGAGTTTATGCAGAACGAAGAAATACCCTAAGAATGGGATATCTGCCTCCTGTATGTGACTTTAATTCCTGGGTCTGTAGAATACAAACAAATTGAGTTTTGTTATAGAGTAATATAAGAAACTAATTCAATGAACATTTAGAGTTGCCAACTCTATTATGGCGAAGTACAAGTTAAGCCAACCAGACTCTGGATTCCTGTCTGTCTTAGCAGGGCGGGTGTGCACGGGGTATTAGGGCAAATGCAAGGGGAGGTGTTGTGGCAGCAGTTTTGTTGCTGAGCTAAGCATGCACAGGTGTTCTAATGTCGAGAGATTCTGGTCAGAGCCAGACACGGGTACATGTCCTCTCTCAACCACACACCAAGTGGGACTCACTTCCTTGAGCACCGGGATAGGACGGGCTTGATTAGAAATAACATGTACTCATTTATGGAAGCTTGTGATAAATAGAAGTTACCCTCACTGTACGTACGTGAACCTGTTCGGAGTAATCCTAGAGAAAAACTTGGGTGATGGTTGCTTGGGATTTTCTTTTTCTGAGTAAACTAAGGGCCAATGGTGCAAAGACTTAAATAATAATTAAACCTTCTTATCTTAGAAATCCTTCTTCAAATTGTATCTGTAGAAAATGCTTTAAGGTTAAATATATCTCCTTTGCATGGATATCTTCTAGAAATCTAAATTCAGTTGTTTTAAATAAATACTTTTTCTTTTAGAATATGGTACAATGCATTTTGATCATATGCACGCCTAACTCCTCCTTGATCCATCTCACCTCTCTAGTCCCCATTACTAACTTCTTGTCATCTTTTTTTTTAAGTCTATAACCCATCAACTCCAATTTGTGGGTATGCGACAATCTACTAGAGTGTGGTTGACCTTCTAAGAGTCATATACGTAAAGAAAACTGACCCCTTCTTCCGAATCCACCAGCTCTCTACAGTTTCTCAGTTGGGGTAGAGGCTCATGAACCGCTTCTCACTCCGTGTTGGAATATAGACTGCCTTGGTATTAGGCAGGCAGCCCCAGCCTCTGTGTGTTCATGAGTACTGTTCCCAGGGGTCCTGTCATGTCCAGAAACCACTATTTTGCTCCAGTGCTCTCTAACTCTGGCTCTTACAGTGTTTCCTCCCTCTCTCTTTGGTGATCCCTGAGCCTTTGGGAGGGGATGTGATATCTGTATCTCATTTTGGCTGAGCACTCTACCATCATTTATTTTCTGTACATTGACTACTAGCATTTGTTTCTGTGTTAACTGCTGTCCGTCACACAGAGAAACTTCCTTGATGATGTCTGAGAACTGCATTAATCTATGGTTAAAGAGATAAGAATTTGCCGGGCGTTGGTGGCACACGCCTTTAATCCCAGCACTCGGGAGGCAGAGGCAGGTGGATCTCTGTGAGTTCGAGGTCAGCCTGGGTTACCAAGTGAGCTCCAGGAAAGGCCCAAATCTACACAGAGAAACCCTGTCTCAAAAAAAAAAAAAAAAAAAAAAAAAAGAGAGATAAGAATTTAAAGGGTAATTTGATTCCATTTAGCACTATAATAGGTTCACTCCTGACAACTGTGAGCTCCCAGCCACAGGTTCTTGGCCAAATTTTCAATTCTAGCCATGTGTTTCCTCCTATGGAAAGAACCTTAAATCCAATCAGAAAGTAGTTAGTTCCCCCCCCCCCCAACAATATTTTTGCCACTGTTACACCCTTGGGCCTGTCTTGCCCTGCTAGTCATTATTACACTTCATAGGTTCACAGCTGGGTAAGAATATTGATGACTCCCACCCCCAACCCCAGCGCCCTGTGTAGAAACTTCCAGCACTAGGAAATCTAGCCAGCAGGGAGGAGTTTCTTGGTTAGTGCTGATGTAATTTCTTCATGTCATGTGACTAATGTGTGAGGTGTCTTCTAAATTCGGATATTTTGGGGTTTGTTTGTTTGTTTGTTTTCGAGACAGGGTTTCGCTGTGTAGCTTTGGAGCCTGTCCTGGAACTCACTCTGTAAACCAGGCTGGCCTCAAACTCACAGAGATCTGCCTGCCTCTGCCTCCCAAGTGCTGGGATTAAAAGCATGCACCACCACCGCTCAGCTAATTCAGATATTTTTACTTCAAACTTTATATGTAATTTGATGTGGCAAGGTTACATACTAGTTTTTCAAGGACAGTTTTTGTTTTCTGTTTTCTCTTTAACAGATACCCTAACTATGGGTATTTTCATTTGAAAAGTTTTATAGAAATTGATTTTTAACTTTATATTTAGAAAACCTGCTAGAAATCTATTTCTTGTGAATTTCTCCTAGTAATGAGCATTTTATATTCAGTAACGAGCTAATTTCTTAATAGTCTCATTTGGATAAAATTGTCTATAACTCAGTAATACTTCTTAATGGGTGATGATGTAAAAAGAAAAATTAGCATCTAGAATTACAGCCCTAAAAATTCCGAATTGTAAATATCAGAGGAATCTGAAGATCATCCCCAGTGACTTGTCTGTCTTTTGGGGTGGCAACTCACATTCAGAAGATATAGTACATTGTGATACATTGTGACCTCCTACATGCATGTACACACCCCTACCTAAAAACTACAAAGCAAAAGTATAACTTTTGTTGTGTTTCCTACATGTACTATATTCTATTTTCTCTTCTTTTCTGTTCTTGTTTATTGCCATTAAAACAAGACTACACTATGTAATGCCAGTTTTGATGTTCAGAGATCTAAAGTTCAGCATGCTCTACTCAGATTCTATCAGTTTACTGAAGAAACAAGCCAAAACTGACAGGTCCCTGTGTCAAAAACTAGTATAATAAAAATGATGATGTCAGTGATGAGCTCCAGCAACTGATCTGTAAGAGCTATGGAATTTATTAAGAAGGAGAAGAACAATTAAGATATAACAACC